>JBAMHV010000010.1:8456763-8473480 GCA_037177535.1 Pseudomugil gertrudae
ACTCATATATATATATATGGAAACTCAATTTCATTTGTTTAAACAATGTATACCAGCATGATTTTTTTTTACCCCATGTGTCATCAAAGAAGAGGTCCCTTATCTAGTACTTCAAAATAAAGTCTTTAGATATGTTAGCCTAAATTGTTATAAACAAACTGTATAGCTTGACTTTGGTACAGACATTTTTTTAAGTCTTGGTTTCATTTTTGTCAAACTCCTAATTGCAAAGTATACAAAATACATCGAAGTAACACTGTGATCATGTTTTGAATTACAGGAGTTTCTCCTGTCACAGAATCCTGGGTGTATTTCAAAGCATTTCATATCTTATCTCTTTGATGTGGTGGAGCAAATGCAGCAAACGGCAGGGGTGCCAGCTTGGAAACCCTTGTGTTTGACTCTATTTGTTTCTGTTTTGTTTGGAATATAAAACCAAGAAGATCTCCATTTGAAGTCATCTCCAAAGTGTGTCAGATGACCTGGGGCATCGTTGTCTTTGTAACACAGAGGACTAGATCTTTCAAGCTATTAAAGCCATCCAGGAGGTAGAAAACTCACTGCAGGAGCTTGGAGCCATTAACTACTGACCACTGACATCTGTTAGTTAGGAATTCCTTCAAACGAATATTCAAGCTTGAAGTTAACAGTGGGATCTCTTCTAAGATTGATCATACCTGGGTAAGGGCTTGTTTCTGCACAAAAGGCCCAGTTACTTAGGATCATGTGAATTTAAACATTAGTGGGAAAATTAGTGTCACATGGATGTGGTACAGGAGCAGAGCCAAGCTAATGGTTTTGTTTTGTAAATTGGCAGAAAGTCAAATCCAGAAGCCACAGCAAAGTCTTTTTTCAAAGACAATTAGCAGCACTTAATGTTACAACTTTTCAATGTCTACCGTCTGAAGTGCTAAGTGTCCCAAGCACTTCCTGTTTTATGCTGAGGTTGTGACCTCGCATCTAATTTTTTGCCAATTTCCCATGAAGGCATACAATTCAAATAGTTTATAACCGTATTTAGCAATCACCAAATAAATGGAGGGCTGAGAGAAGGGTGTCTGTGTCCACATTAGTCTGACTGTCTAACTGGTTTAAAAGCAGTTCTAACAGGAAACATTTATTACATTAAAACACACACACACACAAGAGATGCTGCTGCTCGCAAATTGTCAAGCCACATTTCCTGGCTTCTTTCTGTTTTTTGTTGTTAACAGCTAATTAAATATCTTTATTTGGTCAGAAATGTCACTGTGGGAACTAAAAAATGCTATGGGCTTTGTGAGCTACATTGAACATTTAATAGATTAAACCAGTAAGTGATTTCTTGTGATTAATGATGACTGTTACTGTCCTTCAGCAAACACTGACTGCAATTCTGAGCTTAAATGTTGTCTTGTTTCCTGTTGCTTTAGAGGACAGATGGCATCAGTGCAGATCCTTAGGAAACACTCGGCCTCAGCTTTTCAAAGTTCTTATTTTATGAAGTTATTCTTTAATAATCCCCTTAAGCCCCATTTATTACACTGGCTTTATACATATGAGTTTAATTTATTTTTATTTCTTTGCACTGGCAGTGAGCAGTTCTCTTAAATGCTGTTGAATCTCAGGAAGGTTTATTGACATATTCTCCAGACCTACCAAAGGTTTTATTGATTTTTCTGCTTTGCCAAAAGACATAAGTGACAGTGTGAACTAGATCTAGACCATTACAAAACAACCAAAAATGCAAACTCCTTTCACCTTTCTGTGTCATGTGATCACTTCTGTGAGAGCTGAAAAAACATCAAAGCACATTTCAATGTGAGGATTTCTCACATGACTTTGGTTGGGCAAACTCCTTCACGCCTAAAATCCTGTTCAGTTTTTTTTTCTCTTTTTTTATTCCTGGATAAACGCTAGACTACATGTCAGTCGAGCAAAGTCAAACAAGTCTGTTTTCATTGGTCCTTGAAACGTTGACTTTGGGGGATACAGGGTTCCCCAGAGCAGCCGCAACATCTGTCTAATCTTCAGGGAGTGAAGGTTTAACCCTCATGTAGGAATGTTGGGATGTCCATTCCTCTACTGCATTTGTTTTTTTTTTGTTGGACAGGACTTTTAAAACCTGGATGTTATGTAAAATTAAAAGTTGGCTTAGGGTAAACTAATGCAAATATCCTCCTGGAGGCTTAATTACATCTACTTCAAAAGTTTTTTTGCTTTTAGTCCGTTGTTTTATCTGCTGTTTAAAAAGAGAGAATCATGTAAAATGATCTCTTTGGTCTCTTTGCAGCAGTAGCTAACTCACATATTAAGTAAAGCCATGTTATTAAGCGATGATGATGATATCTGAGGAAATTGGTGAATCCTTTTCCAAAAGAAACATCTAGTCACACTGTGGTTGTCTATTTGTGTTTTCGCAATCATTTTTAAAAGTCTCGGCTGTTTATGATTGACAAGTTGCCTTAACTCATATGATTAACAGAAGCTTGGGGTATTACAAGCATGAAAGACCTCTGGATATTTTTTTAAGCATTTACTCGAATGTGAAAATTCTCCACTGAGCCGTCCCAGCGTACGTCTGACTCAGAGCAGTTGCTGGAGGGAGTTTAGATGAGTCTCCGTTTTACATGCATTTATTAACTTGGAAATTGTAATTTCCACATGACGAATTTGCCTCAGAGACAGAAAAACCACAAAGGACGACTACAACTGAAGTCTGAACCTGTGTAGGGTATCTTTGCTGTTCAGGAAACTTTAAAGATATCTACGTAGGTTTTGTCAACTCCACACTGCTTTGAACCCGACAAGCTATGCAGCAGGCTCAAGCATTTCTTTGTGGTTTCGAGAGCTGTCACATGCAATTGTTGTCTGGTGTTAAGAATTCAACATTATTTCCTGTATTCTCTGAGCCCCAGGCTATTTTTCATATATAAAAAAAAAACATTCACATGAAAAATATCCCCAATTTCGGTCAGTGACAGCTCCTTGACTCTAAGGCCAAAATGATCACATTTGGTTTTATAGTAAAGAGACACTTTGAAAAACTGTGTTATACAATAAGTGTCCTTGTACTCGTCATGTTTAAAATGAAGACTTTGTGTGTCACATCAAATGTTTGTGCAAGTTCTAAAACTGTAACAAAGTTTCTCCAAAGATTAGATTTATTGATCTTATCAGTAATCTTATCATTGATCTTGTCCTGCACACCTGCTGGGGATCCAGGTTGAGTCTTTACTTCACAAATTTGCTTTTTAATCACAATCAGTCCCATTACAGTGACATACAGGTTTGTAATTGTTGTGACGACCCTGTATGTCACTGATGTCCCACTGTTAATCCATTCAGGCTTAACAATGGGGCATAATTACGTCACAGATAAGTCAAATTCAAACTTTTTGTTGTACAACAAGAAATCTTTGACTAATCTGGTGATTTGTTTAAGTTGGAAAGTCAATACTGATGTTTAAAACATAGGTTTAAAACATTGCAAGGATAAGTGTGTTGTCTCCTAACATGCTGCCGCATCAGTCTGACAAAAAGATTCCTGCATGTGCACTTCACAATGTCAGCATGCACCCTTCTGGAGGATTCTTACATTCTAGAGGAAGAGATTTTTTTATTTACCGTATATCTCTTGTTTCCCTTTGCCCTGTGGCATGCATGGCTGAAAGATAATTCTAGCACATCTCAACACATCAAGCATGTGTTGCTGATCAGTAGCACTGTTTTTGTTCCCTGTGTGATCAAACTAGATGATAGATAAATTATAGTTTGTATAACTGGTGCAGAGTGAGCTGGTGACAGTCATCACCAACCAGCCATACTTCATTCATCCAAGGATGGATCACAAGATAAAAACCTTCATAATTCCTCACAGTTCAGTATCTTCTTCTGTGCAAAACCAGTTAGAAACACGCCCTAACCGAAGAAGCAGGGTATACCATTTTCAAGTTGCTATCTAATTACTGAGTGTTGAAAATAACGTTTTAAAGTGACAGGAGGAAGACAACAGAAGGATTTCAGTTGAGCTGTGGGGTGAGAACTTGTGAAGGTGAAAACTTGGCAGGACATTTGTGAAGGAAATCTGATAAGAAGCACAGTTGCACAACTCAGCTCACTTCCTTGTTGGCCAAGACAAATTCCCCTGCTGCAGTTATTGCATATTAACCAGATCTGCCCCATCCCTTGTTTATTGACATAGTAAGCAATGCGGCTATATAAAGGGACCGTAAGAGGTTTATGAAACATCATGTTTCCTTTCCAAAGAAAACAGAATACTGTCATCAAAAAATATTGTTTTCCTTCATCCTCTCTTTCAGATCAGCTCTCAGTAGTGAGATCAGATTTCCTGCTGGATACTAACAGAACTATGTGATTGCAGTCAAAGCATCAATAGTCTATGTCTACTTTTGTGCTAAACGAAGTAGTCGTTTATTTGGGTAGATTATGGCTGAGTGTATCCAGGGGTTGGACATGTGAATTCAGATCTGTATCAGCTCATTATTAGATACATGAAAAGGGCCATTTTGAAAAGCTATATTGAAATAACTAAGCCTATATTTAATCATATGTTGAGCAAACCAGGCTGTACGGTGGAGCAGTTGGTTATGGTTAGCACTGTGGCTTCACAGTAAGAAGGTTGTTGGTTCGAGCCTCGGCTAAGAGAGGTCCAACCAGTAACCTTTCTGTGTGGAGTTTGCATGTTCTGCCCGTGTTAGCGTGGGTTCTCTCCGGGTACTCCGGCTTCCTCCCACAGTCCAAAGACATGCACCTTGGGGATAGGCTGATTGGAGGCTCTAAATTGCCCATAGGAGTGAGTGTGAGTGTGCATGGTTGTTTGTCTGTGTGTTGTCCCTGTAATGGACCGACAACCTGTCCAGGGTGTACCCTACCTCTCGCTTGATGTCAGCTGAGATTGCCCCCCCCCTCATTGTTTCCTAATTGTGTAAGTGTTTCTGTCTAACTGGGATTATTGCGCTAACTTCCATCTGAGCCCATGGGAGATTTAGTCTCATTAGTATTTATGTTTTTTTTACTCACTAACATGTGGTTTCATAGAAACAGGACAGTCTCTCATTGAGACATTTTTTTTCATTTAAATGATGAGCTATTTTTGTATAAAAAAACATTTTTAACATCAATATATCAGTCACACTGCATTAATTTTACACAGAAAGTACTCAACACAGTTTTAGTATTACAGCATTTCTTGTTTCATATAACTGTCTTAATCCAATTAGTTCATTTTATCATAATAGTTATTAAGTTGTTTAGGCCTCCGTCCAGATCCAACAAAAGTATGATGAAGTTAATGTGATCTGCGCTAGATTTAATTTATTTTGGTTACAAAAATTTTTCAGACAAAGCAGCTATTTATTTGGGTAAATTTGTGCTGATAGGACTCTGAGGTTGTACCTGTAAATCCAGGTCATTCTTGGGTATAAGAAAATGCCAACACTTAGACAGAGAGAGAGAAACCATGTCTTTCTGTAAGATAATGTAATTATGTCCCAAATCCTACAAGCATGCCTTACGACAAATCTCAGACAATTATCTGATTAAGCCACTGCTTAATCATCTCCAACCACAAATATCTTGCAGAGACTTTCTCAACAATATTGACTAAAATGACTTGCTACTAAAATAACATTTTTATAATAGGATTTGAAATCCCAGGGATAATTTTGTTTGGGACCGATTGGTCCCTGAAAAATAGAATCTTTTTGCGTGCTAAAAATGTTATGAAGTGAGAAAGAAAACACCACTTTTGAATATGTCAGGTACTCCTACCATTGTATTTCCACCTTACCGACTCATCCATTTCAGAATCTATATTGTAGCTTCTAAAATTTTTAATCAATCATTGTTAATTCTTTGAAACACAGCTCGCCTGAGAAGAGGTGCTGCTTGCTGTTTATGAGCTGTGGAAAGGGTCATGAGAACAAAACAGTGAATCAGAGAAATAAAATGTTCATTATCGTTTCATAAGTAGAAATAAAAAATACTTACACTTTGCCACAGCACTGTAGGAAAGTGCAACATTGCCAGGTTTTAAGTGGATGCAGCTGAAGTGCATGCCTTCTTTTCCAATGGGGCCGTGTGGTGTAGTGAACCGAGCAGCTCCTACGCAGAGCAGATTGTTCAACACCTCAGAAGTATTGGTACTCTTAAAAAACACTACTTCTTAAACAGGGTTGTATGGAAGGGTGGAGTAAAATATCTTCCCTGTAATTGTTTAGTCAATAATTGCGGTGGTTAAAACAAAGCATGGGATTATGGTGACGACTATCCAGAAGTCTCAAATCCCTTTAAAGAGCCTCGAACAGCAAGTCAACATTTAGTTCAGAGGACACGTACATACTGAGCATTGGAACCATTTGTTGAACACAGCAGGGGCTTTCTCATTTCCACCAAGGCCCATCGGTTTATTAAACACAATAAAAGTTGTTTTTTTTTATTTCCTGTTTATTTACTACAACAATTACTCACGTGCAAACACAAAGTACACCAAATTGTTCCTATATAGGTTTAAATGAGCCATATCTGGCAATCTATTATTAGTAAGGACTGTGTGACATCTTACATGTTGTTGCCATCTGGATTAATTGATCTCAGCCCACATGATCTTTGCCTTTCTGTTCAGCTGTTGGTAATAAATTATGTAGCTTTACTCTGGGGGGTGGGGGGTGGGGGTCAAAGTTGCTAGTGGAGGGTAATCTTTCAGTGTGAGATCACATCTGAAATGAATGTTTTTGTGCAGCATTTGTCTTTTTGTAAGGCATTCAGTCATCGCGCTTTGCCAGAAGGGATTGCATGAATTCTGTTTTTGGTCAGATAAACCTTTTTATTACGTTAGCTACCTGCCAGAGCAACTAAACATTTTCCCATAAGTGTGTGTGCAAGTGTCTAGGGTACAAGTTATGTCTTAGTGGACCTTCCACAAATGTTTAACTATCACAACAATCAAATATGTTGAAAATTCCTTTTCTCATGACATACCTTCCCATTTCTTCATCAGTGTTATTGATAAATGCCTTTGTGTGTTCCCATAGGTCCCCTTCTTCTCTTTCGTGTCTAAATGCACATTTAGTGCAAATGAATGCTTTATAGAAATGAGATACAATATGAGAAAATAGTTTTGACATTTGTCTGCTTGATGGTCCATGAAAATGTCACTAAGGAGCTTCCTACTGTCTGCTATAGGTATTATGCAGTGGGTAATTAGCAGTAACATGTAAAGCTCTGATGTCTGTCCAATGTGTTGCAGCAGGGAAATGCCTAATGCAGGACTGCGGCCCTCGAGGACCGGAGTTCCCTGCCATAGCTAGATATGTTCTTATTCAAACTGTGTTCCTATATGGAATTATGCTTACAAGCTAACTGTGATATAAGGGCATGACAGACCTAATACTAAGGTGCTGGTGGTGACAAGGTGTTAGGGTCTTTTACCAGCATGGCTCACATAACTATTATTTCATGTTACCAGTCCCTCTTGATACCTTCCGGTTTTTATACTCCTGAAGCGATGATTTCCCAGTGTTATACTTGATGCACTGAGGAGAGCTTTACAGTCAGAGAAGGACAGACATCCAGTCAATAGATTAATTTCACCGCTAGTAAATATTTATTATCTGAGAAATAAGAAAAATCATTCAGCATGTTTACACACTACATTATATTCCTCTTGTGCTTTAAGCCAAGATGGATCATCTGCCAATTATCCAGGAGTTAAGGGGATAGCTTAATGTCTTACACTTTTCTGTTCAGTTTAATCCAAGACCTTGTGTTTGCTTTTGAACTTAGCTTTAACCATCTTGGTTTTAATACCTAACTGTAACCAAGTAATTTGTCATGTCTAAAACAGTTGTGAAAACACAAGGAAAGAGCAATAGAAAGGGATCAGGTATCTCAGGTACCCAGATACGACAGAGTTCTCTGTGATATGTATGCAGCCATTACTTTAAACAAGTGACCCTTAGGTTGCTCTCTGTATGTCTGTGTCATTGTCTGGCTCCTCTCCATTACCCATCTGTTTATTAGGTTAGTGTAGCAGCTGTAAGTGCATGTCTGCTGACAGCAGCAGAGGTAAAATGAATATTCTTAATAGCTAATTTGATTTCTACATGAACTGAGTTCTAGCTACTTGGGAATCTAGTGCAAATTGGCATTTCAGCATTTCTTATACTGGTACATTTACATTTTTAATCAACGTAATGGATTGTGTGCTAACTGCCTTCTTGTTTCTGCTAACGGTTCCAAATGCAACACAGCAGGCTCAAAATAGGTTTTGATTAATGGTGGAGTTGCATTCTACTCCTTGTTTTGTGTTTCAACAAATATGGACACCCCTCCCATTTCTGATTTTTTGAAGTCCAAGTTTTTCGACAGTCCATTACAGGGGATGTTAAACATTGACATATAAATGTGACAGTGTGATACTTCCTGGTGATATGAGACCACATAGCTTTTTCTGCCCTATGTGGTGTTAAAGATAAACAGAAGAGTTACTACTCAAAAGTTAATCAGAAGGGCAAAAAGCCTCAGGTGGCATTAGCACTTGTATAACAACAAAAGCATGGCATTTTCTCTGCACAACCTCTGTCCTGTGCACTACTTAATCCTCACTGCAAAACCTGGAAACTGTAGCAAAATTCAAACAGGTGATGAAGACAGAAGATTAGGATAAAATAACCATCTCTGACAAAGCAGACTGCATGTTGCTATGGTGGGCTAATGTCATGCAAGCTCCTGTATCCTGCTTTTACGAGATTGTGTGGATAAGAGGGCCACAATGCTGGCAGTCTTGAGAGTCTGTTCAGTGAATGACACATGGGGTTCAATGTGCTGCTGGAAAATGAGACAAAGGTAATCATCCTCTGCATCTATGCGATGTGCGAGAGCAGGCTTGCAGCAGGTCATGAGAGCTGTAATGGACCTGACAGTGATGGAAAAGGGTGCTCCTGGGGTTATTTTTGACTGCTGTTGTAGTTTAGAATGAGCTGATTTTGCTGCCCTGAAAATACACTTTAAAAAGTTTTTATTTGGAGTTAACAGCATCAGTAAATATAGTTTAAATTTCAAACGACCACTGAAAGCGTGTTGGGAAAAATGTTAAAATGAAAGTATTTTTTTTACGGGGGCTGCCCTTTTTAGTGATGTTTGGCACAAGCTGCAGATTATGAGACTGTGAACATTTTTGAAAGTTTTATAAGCTCCTTTAGTTTGTTTTCTCACGCTTATTTTTAACCCAAGATGTTTTCTTGTCTTTTCCTTCATTCAAATAACACTCTTTACTGAAGGACACATCAAAGAAAAGTAGCTGCACCTTAAATCAAATTCTGCATTGCAAACTCCTTTCATAACTTCAAGTTACAAGCTACATACAGTCAGTATCATTTTAAGTTACTGGATCGCCCTGTGATGAACTGGCGACCTCACCCAGATGATTGCTGGGATAGGCTCCAGCTAACACCCTGAATTGGATTGACTGACTGGATTTGCCATAAATTTAGTCTATGTAGGTAATACAGGTAAAAATATATACAGACAGCTTTAATACAATATATATTTGTGGTTTCAACATATTCTTTACGGTCACGTCAGTCACATTGCATCAAAATGTATAACATTTACAAAATGTTTTGCACAAATGTAATTACAGAGTACCACAATATGGGTGTTTTTAGGATAGCTTCATGCTTTTAATTCCATTCATTCTGGCAATGCATATTGTCTTATAAATATTGTGTTTTCCACAGAATGTTTGCTGAGTACACACTGGTTTTTTCTCAGCACCACCCTACTCAGCATTACCTGGCAGCAGCCCCATTATAAGCACAGTTCCTCTTTGAGCAGTTTTAATATGTCCAGTTGTTGTCTGAGCTATCATGCATTATATGTTATATGTGTTGTACCAATGCAGTCATGTGGCAAATTTATAAATAAGCTTCTTAAGCCCCCTCACACAGCGTGACACTTTCATAAGTTGGAAATGTGGTATGATCTTTTTTCTAATGATGTGTGAAAAACGTTTTAACAGCAGCAAAACAATTTCCAAAGGCCAATAAAGCTCTATTTATTCAGATTTATTGCAGTGTCCAGTCAGATGCTTCAATTTTTACATTCACAGCACCCTGTGTGTGTTGAATTTAAGTCAATGCTTAAATAACGTTACGTTGTCAGACATTGATTCGACCAATTAGCTACACAAGTTTGTCCTGAAATTACCTAAAACTTGCATTAATTAGTTTCACTGCAATCTGAGTATTCAGCAACTTCATGATCATCCATCCATCCATTTTCCACCGCTTATCTGAGGTCAGGTCACGGGGGCAGTAGCCTAAGGAGGGAAGCCCAGACTTCCCTCTCCCCAGCCACATTCACCAGCTCATCTGGGGGGATCCTGAGGCGTTCCCAGGCCAGTCATGAGATGTAATCGATCCAGCATGTCTTGGGTCTCCCCCAGGGCCTCCTCCCACAGGGACGTGCCCGGAACACCTCACCAGGGACCAGATGCACCAGCCACCTCATCTGGCTCCTCTCGATGTGGAAGAGCATAGGCTCTACTCTGAGTCTGAGCAACCGCATGACCCAGATGATAATTTCTATTTTCTGTTAGAAAATATTGTAGTGTTGGTCTTATTGATCAGTAATGAGGTGCAATTGAAAGATTGGTTCAAATTAAAACTGGCTGCAACGCTATAAAAGCTCTCCATGCTGTTTACACTCTTTTCTTTTTACAAATCAGATTTCTACTATGCCCAGTCCTTGATGTAGACTACTCCTATATTTAAGCTAACAACTTAATAGTATATACACACCTAAACAGTATTTATATGTGTATAAATAAAGTGTCTCCAGTGCTGTGTTGAATGTTCCACTCACTTGCTACATAATTCTTGCAACATGACTGACCTCTTAATGAGCCATTGATATGAGTTAGGTTTGGTAGGGGAACATCTAAAATCTGCATGACATTGGTGCAAGAGGTCCAGATTTTTTTGTCATTTTTTATTTCATTTTACAAACCTGAATGCAGCAGCGTTGTATAATTATGCACCGACTACTTATTGTATACAGATCTGGGCAAGATAGATTTCACAGTAAATATGAAGGGATGAAATGCATGGCAGCTGGGATACCGCGACCCCGCTCTGGGATTAGGGCGGTAGAAAATGGATGGATGGATGGATGGATGAAATGCATGGCTTTGCTCATTTTTTATGTTAAATTGTATTTTTATATTTCTCTATAGAAATTACACGTATAACTTCTGGCAGTTCTTGTTTATAACTTAACAAAACAATAAAATACAGTTTCCGGTATAAACAGACTTCTGTTATAAGCATTTAACTGCACCAAAACAAATATGAATAATATCAACTACAAAAAGCAATTAAACCTGCAAAACTGTTTTGTAAAACTACGGTGGCCTGATTGTCAAAGCTAATAAGCTACTCTACAATGTAGTCTAGACTCTGTATAACATTATTAATACATAGCTACTGGTTTTTTTTTTTGTATGATTTTGATTGAATGATGATTGGAGTCAAGATAAGAAGGAAACACATAGACATGCCATAACATTGTCCTTTAATATTAACAGCTGGTGAGAAGTAAGGAGCTAATTTAATCATGAAAATGATGCATAGTCTTCATGGCTGCTAGCTTCTGGCTGCACTGCGTCTGTACACTCGCTCCTTTCTTGAAGATTTACTTTGTTACTTTCCCCGCTTAAAACTCAGTGTTTCCGATATGTTTGACGGCTCAGTGATATTTATTATGTACATTTCTGGAGCTGTCATTTCTCCCAGCAGCATCCTCAGCCCAAGGATGTACGCTTCACAACTTTTCTCCTGACACTGTCTGACATTTCAACAGAGATTCACTTCACACAGACACACAGGCTAAAAACCAGATATGAACACACTGACTCTTATGACAACTGGTTAAGACAAGAAACACAAGAAGACATTATTGGTTGAAGAACTGTAACACAAGAGAGAAAGGGACAGGGCAAGAGATAAAACACAAGTCAATATCAGATTGACTTTTACTGGCTGGAGAGAGATCAGAGTACAGGTATGATGCAATAGCATGCTGAATTAGTCATCATTGGGGGTGTGTTATGTAGTCTTTCTATTTAGTTTGTGGAAATTACAATTGAGTGTCAGGATATTTAAAGAATAAGGCTAAATACTACAATGTCCCCGGTGCAAAAACTCTCACTAAATGTTAAAAACCTTGTTCCCTAGTGATGAGTGCATTGAACGAGATAGTCAATAAAGATTTTGTTTTCATTTTGATCATTTAACAGTTGACTACACAGTGAGATGTATAATGAGTTCAAATACATGCAAGGTTTTTACACTTACTAATAGATTAATAATACGGGTACCTTTCATACTTATGCAGTTACATTTTAGCATCAAACGCTACTTCTGAAACTTTAAATGTGGTCCTGAGTTATAGTGTCAGGAGTAAATCTTCTGTTGACAACCGCTGGGAAATAAGAACATGTTGTTTCACATGGCAGGGGACATTTTACAAAGTCCAACAACAACAGTGTAAGAGAGGTCAGGTTTTTCATAAAGGTGCTGAGTCAGGAAAAGTCTGTCTGTCCTAAGTGTGAAATTCTAGGTGGTGGATCTGTTTGAAACTCTCCAGAGCAAAAACAACACAGACGTCTCGGGTGGACTGCAAAGAAAGTATATGCAACTTTTTCAATCAAACAGTCTGTCAGCACCCAAATTGTTTTCTCTGAATACCAGAGAACAGATCAGATCAGCCCTGGAGAAAGAAACAATTAACTCTACTTTGGTGGTACAGCAGCTCTGGGAATACTGCCACAAGACAATCTGTTTTTTGCTTGGGAAGGATTTTCTGTCATACTTAGCCATCATTGCATGTGTTATCAGATTTGTTTGACTCAGTCACATTCTGTCATGTTTGTTTTTCTCCATTTATTAAATGATGTAGGACAATGTTGAATTACGCACTTTTGGGCCATCCATAAAAGGGCTTTTAAAAATATTTCTTTTCAAGATCTTGAAGAGCATCATGATAAAAAATACAGATGACACTTATTGAGTTCAGATCTCTTTTAATGCTGCAAGGCTGGCTCAAAATCAAAATTTGTTCATTTGCTCTGTTCCCCAGAGTCCATCTACCTACCAAATTTTTATAAAAACATGTTTCCGACAGCTCCCTTCATAACCTGTCAGCACTAGGAGGTCCAGCGACATTTGAGCTTCTGACTTGTAGACAGAACTTGCAGCTCCTGTAATATTACTTTTCAGCCTGCTGTTTTCATGTGCTGTGAATCTGTCTCTTCAGACCTGGGGAACCGCTGTCATCACTCATCACGCATATCGCATCCTGCTGTGCATACTGCTGTTTTCACTTGGCTTTATTTGCTCTCACAAAAAAGCCACAGGGATGACCATTAAGGTTAGAAGTGAACAACAGAGAATAATGGGGAATCTCTGCTAGCAAATCCCAACTGCGATGTTTTCAGGATTATGGTGACAGATGTGAAAGTAATTTTAGTCTTTTATTGACTTCATTATTGACACAGAATGGCAGAAACTGTGTTTGTTATGTGGCCCATAGTTATTAGACCATAGTTCAGTTGGTGACCTAGAAAGAAGTAGGACAATGAAATGGGATATTTTAAATAGAGTGGATCTAAATTTAGAGTGGCATCCAGATGTCCTTAGACCATTATTTCTGGTTTCAACACTGCTTCAGAATTGTGGGATTGTGTAAAATTAAAGCTAAAAATCATGTTTTTCAAAATAAATATTTTGACAGCCGTAATTTTATCCTGCCTGGAAAAGTTTCAGTTTACAAGCAGTCTGAGGTTAGTTTTACACACATATATCATGATCCATCACCAACTTCCCAATTTTGAAATCATCCCTTACAACCCCATAAAGTCTTGTTAAATTTTCATTCCAGTATAAGCATCCAAGCAAAGGAAATATTGAATCCTGGACATTTTATAATATCCAGACTTTTTTGTTTGTCTACAGACTTAAAAAAGGACTTGTTGACTTGTTCAATTAGGACATGAAATCCTGAGACAGTTTACATGTGGATTTAGTTTTTGTTAATTAGGCTTTCTTGAATCCATCCATACGCTCCTTATATCAACATGAAAGTACATCTTGAAGCATGAATAATATTAAAACTCACAGCAGCTTACTGTGGAACCCCTGGAAGGAAGCATTGTTACGTGACTTGGCTGTTGCTTTTGTGTAATCTATGCATTGTTTGCATCATCTTTCATTAGTGTAAAGCTTTGGATTAGTTAAAGATGTTGTGAATCAAACCATCCAGTTTCGCTTTGCAAAACAATTAGCAGAATGTATTATAAAAAATAGTTCTGTTTTGGCATGACTGATTTCATTTGTTGTTTTGCTTTTACGCATGGTTTGTGACGCAAACATTCATGTGCAGCTGATTAGTTAGAAGATGTTACAGATATCTGTTTTCTTCCGTCCAAACTATACCTTTCCCCTCATTCCTCCCTGCCTATTCAAGATTATGAGCTGAGGCTGCAGCAAAATTCCATTACATACCATCTGCCCTTTACATGCTGCTTTTTCTTCTTCCTTTCCTGCAGCTGATGGACCATTGTTCCCATGCCTTCCTGCTGCAGTTTGAGTAGCTTATAGCAAGAGATGGAACATGGGTGGCGCCGTCAGCCTTAAGGATTTCAAACATCTAAATCAACAGACTTTCAAGGACAATTAATGAATGTGTTTACTGACAGCAAGGAGCAGTAGAAGAGCAAATGTAGCCTTGTTGATAAACCAAATAAGCTCTGTTTGACTAGTTTAAGAGTCTGGAGATTATATAGCTCAGCTAATTATGATCTCTTTATCACACTCACTGTATTTATGAAAGAGCAGGTCTAAGTGCAAGGTTGTTGAATGTATTCAGACAGAGCTGTGACTGGCCCTGATCTAAATTAAGAATAGAATTGCATAATATGGTCAGACTGGCACAGAGATCAGTAAGGAGGTTAGTCGAACAAATGACAGCAGTCGGCTTATGAGCCAGCAAAACAAACGTGGGAAGTTATGTTTACATTAAGCGTCCTCTTGAAAAGGGCATTGTGTCTGTCCTTCAGGTCTTAGAAACAAATTGAGGGCCTTTCCTTTCTCACAACAGAGCCAAATTCTAAAAATATAGTTTTTACATGGTGATTGTTTGTATTTATCTGTGCTACCAGCAGTCTTTTGTTGCTGCTTTTCTCACTTGCTGTGAGGCCACAGAGCTAACCAACTGTTCCACCGTGCAGCCCTGTCAGAAAATTCCCCAAATAAAATACAATGAGATGAATATCAAGGTCCAGACCAGTGACCTTGGCCAAGGGATTATGGTTTTGAACAGTGCTTTTCCAGTTTGTCCAATCAAGCTTCAGGCCCATCATACTTAAGTCCCATTGTGCTGTTTGTGCTGCTAAAATTGGTTGTGCTGCTTGTTTTACAGCTAACCCAAAGGTCATCCAGCTACCCTACTCGAACCGGCAACCTTCTTGCTATGAGGCCACAGAGCTTAACATCCGTGCAGCCCCAGGGCAAATACCAATATGAGAAACAATGTCATATTAACAGATTTTAAGACACTATTGCAGGTTCTGTCATAGCTAAATACTGTAATTATTGTGATTTGTGGTCTCTTTGAAAGCTGGGAAAACATCCAAATATTTATGTTTTCTTGATAATTTAGAGTCAGTCAGCTCCATGTTACAAAAACATGTCTGACAATCTTACAATTTCCTTTTCATCACCCCCATTAAATGGGCATATCGCCAGTTGCATGTGTAGACATGTTTTTAATGGTCTGAAAATAGTGGTCTGGCTAATTAAAGCAGAATAAAAGTTGTTCATGTGGCAGCACGATTGAATGAAAGGGACCTCAGACAGACTAAATGTGGGTTTGTTGTTGAAGTAGTAGCTCCTAGATGTTGCAACACTAATGACTCTAGTCCAATTCAGCATTTTTACTGGTATTATCACTTGTGATGCAACTGAGATGCTGGTTTCAGAGAGGTTTTTTTATCTCAAATATGTAACTGATTTTTATTTTTAATCTACAGAGTTGGATACACGCCTGTGTCCATTTCCTGCTGTTCATCACGCTCGGGGTACATTCAGCTGCATTTGACTACAACGCAGTAACAGATGACATCAGCAAAATCCCTCTTTTGGTAAGAATAATGTTAGAATGGTTCAGTTGTAGTTGCTTTTAGTGAAATTTCAGTTTTAGTCCCACAAAATGTGGTTTGGAACTGTCTAGCTCAAATCCAGAAAATCTGGTTGGCAGCTTATTGTTGATAAAACTGCTCAAAAGTTTGGATTTTTTTTTGGAAAGCATACTATAAACGGGTACAGAACGGCTGAGCATTGTTAGTGCTTTCTGTGAGTAGTACTGTTGATGAACTCACCACCAAACTCACAGGAATGCTGGCTTCTGCACAAAAAGAAAAAGATACAATTTTATGAATTTATCAGACCACAGGAAATGTTGCACATTGCCCCAAGTTCATCTTTGGTTTTCTTCATCTGGGTTTACGGTTGTTGTTATTATATGTAATCTGAAATAGCACTCCATGCAGTTACAGTTTGATTTTCAAGTTTTAAAATGGGAACAACACTTTGGATTGAGTCAATTAATAATGGAAAAATCCAAAAAACTTGATGCCTTAGTGTGGATATTTGTAATA
>JBAMHV010000010.1:8490950-8505715 GCA_037177535.1 Pseudomugil gertrudae
TATATATATATACACGTGTGTGAGTGTATTTGTGCATTTTTGTAAGGTGTGCATGCATTTTTTGTTTGTTAGATATTTATGTGTCTGTGAACATACTGTACATTTGCAAGTGCCTAGTTACACACAAGAGGGTGGTTGCAATTTACAAATCATGCTTTACAAATACAACTACCCACAGTTAGACAGGAATTAGTTTTCATGGTTTACAAATCAAGAATTACACACAGAAACACATACACAATGATATTGAGTTTATTTTATCCCTAAATTTTGAGTCTTCTGGGGTAAATGACCCAGTGGCTTGGCAGAGGTCTGCGCTTTTGTATATAAACCAAATCCATTTTTTTAACCAAATGAAACCTCATCCATCCTGCATTTGTGCTCATTCTAATCAAGTGTCACTGGGAGGCTGGAGCTGCAATAAGATAGGAAGCAAGGTACCCCCTGGACAGATTGCGTGCCCTCACAGCATAGCAGCAACTCACATTCACTCCAAGGGGAAAATTTTGCATTTCCAATTGCCTAACAAGTTTTTTTTTATTATTTTAATTGTGGGATGAACCCATGCATTTCTCCTACAGAAAGGTCCCAACTGAGGTTCCAACCAGGAACTTTCTTTCTTTGAGGTAACAGATAACATCCAACTTTATCACAATTTAAAAAACTAATTAGACTAATAATTAAACTAATTATTTTCCAATAATCAGGGTTGCAATTGGGTAAATTAAAATAAAAATATAGCAACAACAGCACAGCATGACATACCAGAAAACAAGGCACATACAGCAGTATTTTTAACCCTATTAAGTCATAAGTATCCTGTTTTATACTTACAGTTTCTTACTGCATCTGGTTTGCATCTGGCATTTGGTAACATTACTTTTGACAGACATTATTTCTGTGACCCCCCTCTGCCTACGCCCCATTCCGTGTTGTGTTGCCCTTTATTGTTTTGTTTTGGGAAGCATGAAGCAGCAGTGTTGCTACACCGAAGATGATTTGGAAAACCTGTGTAACGTTCAGATGAATCTGATATTTTATCCATCTTTTCCAGCACAACATTGTTGAAATGCCTTTATTGCAGGCACCCCCCTCCCCCCACCCCAACTCTGATCTTTAAGGCTCACAGTCCTGCTGACTTTTGATGTTTCCCTACTGCAACACACCAGATTCTATGGGCTTTGAAGACTGGAGTTGGGGATTCCTGCTTTAATGGGTTTTTTTTCTTCATGATATGTACTTGACTGTTTTGTTCATTGTGTAACTGATGGAAAGAAAAAGGGTCTACTGCTCTTGAAAATGTCTTTTATGTGGTTTGTATTAAAACGTATTACTTTTGTCAATGCGATGGATGAAACTCAGTGTACCTGCATATCCCCAAATCACTACAGTTTAAGGAAATGGGAAAACAGGAAATGAAACTCTAAAGCACCATTGACCAAAAGAGTTGTCATTCTCTTCCAGTTCGACCTGTCTTTTAAACTCCATTTTAGTGAGACACATGCAGCGGAGATCTAAAGTTGCTGACAGAGTACATGTGTAACATGTGTTAAAAGGTTATGACATGGGGTCTTAACTTATCATTCATATGTGAAGGCTTGAGAGGGAAGTCTCTTCTTGCATCAAATTGATTCCACCCTGACCAAGGAGAAGATATGTTATAACATCTGGTTTACATCTTCATGGAGAGCAGGATCCATACTGGAGAAAGATAATGAGGCCAACGGCAGACTAAGGAGTGATGACTGTCTATGGATTTTCCTTTGCAGTCATCTGACCTCAATGCCACTGAACATTTATGGGGGCACTTGAAGACTGAGAAAGCGGAACATTCTTGACATCACAAGCAGCTCTCAGAAGAATGACTGATCATGCTGGGACAAGATGGATTATTGTGTTTTCAACAAACTTATAGAGTCACGCAGCTGAAGGCAAACAAACCCTCATCCCATCCCTTTGCAAAAGGGTGAAGGGGGGGTTGCCAAATATATGGAGATAAAAGCTCATTACAAACATCTGTATCTGATTGTATTAGTGAAATAATACAAATGCAAATGTTTATAACATTTAACATATAACTTCCTTATTTCATTTCACACAGTATGTTTTTGTTGTTTTTATATAATGAAGGTTAACTATTTTACTGATTTAAAAAAAAATTAAATAAGTGGTTTGTATTAAACTAGGTATTTGTAGAAAACAGCCCTGTGACTTATTCCAGCAGTTTTAAAAGTCTGCCACTTTTCATCAGATAAGCCTGCAGACAGAAAGTCTCCAGCTGTGTTCAAAATGTTTTGGATTTTCCATAAAATAGGATTATTAGTTGTCTTGTGAACATCAAGTGAATATAGTACACCATGCTGATTTTGGCTTTGCTATCAGGAAACAGGAAGGCCATGACATCTCCATTGCTCATTGACACGTTACAGCATTTGTGCTATTCTGTTTCTGTGAAAACACATACTGTGGCATGACTTAAACAGCTGCGTGAGACACGACACGAACAAGTCAACTGATCGCAACTGGTCACACATATATGAAGGCTGAGCTTATGTCACTCTGCTCTCTTCCATCATTCCTGCTGAGTTTGAGGAGCCTGGTAAAATGTCCCACAGTGTAGCACAGCTGTCATTGTGGAAGCTAGAAAAGCTTAAATGAAAACACTGTTTATATGCCTACTATCAAACTTTTCAGTGCTGTGTGATCAACTACAAGGGATTTTATGAAACAAAATTCCGACATGTGGAAACAGTTAACAGCACAAAGATGCTTTAGTGTTGCAGCGCTGGAGACACAGAGTGAGGGGAGATTTTTGAAGGATGAAAAATGAGTAAACATGGGGACACTTAGAGGTAGGTATACACACACACCTGGGTAGTTTGTAAAACAAGAATTTTCCTTCCACCCCAAAATATAAATAACAATCTCTATACCAAGTTGAGGCAACTTTGTGTCAAGACACATTCATGCATGTGCATGTGTTTCCAGCCACAACAGCTTTCATTCTCTTTCTGTTTCTCAGTAAAACTTTCTCCAGTTTCTCCCACCAAATTGAGTTTTGACTGGATCAGATTTTTTAAAAAAAATCTGAAATCTACTACTGCTGTTAGTGATAATACATGTAAACATCAGTGTTAACACAAGAGATATTTTGTTGCCATGGAAACTCATTTATTCACTCGTTTATTTGCTACAGACCATTCTCAGTGACATTACATCAATTGTTACTAAAAAGCTAACTACTGTTAGCGAGTAATTTTCTAACTTGTTTCTCGTAAAGAAAGGCATAGTGGACTTCAAACTCTTCTAACCAGTTCATGTGGTTGGGTCAGACAGCCATATTAAAGAAGAAATGTGCTTGTCAGGGCTCAAAACCTCTATGTTTGCCCAAAATCCTGGTTTCCACACCTCCAAAACTACCAGCTGACAGTGATATTGGTATCTCACCACAGCAGGAGCAGAAAATGTTTATTTTGTTATTGTGATAGTTCAAATAAATGATCTCTTGTTGTCTGTGGAACAACCATGATTGCAGAAGCCAACCACAACTTTTCTGTATATTTACAGGAGTCATTTCAGTACAAAAACCTGTAAAACTACATCTCTGTATTCCTGCTAAATTTGTGAAATTCACTTGCAAACCAAGTTTTTTGTTTCATACTGTGTGAAACTGTATACAAAAATATCTTCCAATGAGTATCAAGATCAAGCATTACATCTTAACTGGAGTTTTAAAGTTATTCTCCTTAAAATATATAATAATATTTAAGGGGGAAAAATTGGATTATTGCCGAAGCAACCACGTTATATGCTTGTAATGTAGCATTATTAAAGTTTGCTTAAATGACAAAGGGGAAATATTAAAACTTAGACTATCTGGATATACTTCTTATCCTCAGTTAAATGTCAGAGATTTGATCGCCTTTTTTCCAAGATGCACATCCAAGTGTCCCAAAATATCTCCAAAAAATTAATTTGTGTTTGTGTGTTTGTTTGACGAGAAATGATGTTTCATAAATAACAGGTGGGGAAGTTGTAAATGACTTGTACTGTAAAGCATTTTACATGGTTGGTTAAGATTCTCTCACAACAGCATACGTGAGAATGTGATTGAAGATGAGAAGAAAACTATAAAAGAAACCAGATGACAGAACATTGAAGTTATTATTTTTAAAACTAAAAAGTATGGTTTTGGTTTGATAGCCTCTTTTAAACTTGCAAAAGACCCTGCAGTTTATTAATATTATTTCAAAGTAATTGGCCAAAATAGGAAAGAAGTATACATGAACTCATACTAAGGGACCAATTAATTCAGTTGTTTTGTTTTTGTTGCCATATTTTTGACAGTGAGTTCATATTTCATATGAATACTTTAATTGAATCATTGGAAATGATTAGAATAAGGATTAAGTCTACAAGACTGTTAACTGCATGGATTTATTAGATGTTCTCTTTACTTTTTAGTGACTTTGACTGTTGCTTTGGCTTGTATTTGAGAACATTGAGGTACAAAGTAATTGTCTCAACATATTCTCCCACTTAACTTAATTCCTGTTCTAGTTTTACACTCTGGCTGTATTCCCTCTCCCATGGTTTTAAGCATTTGGTTTTAGGTGTCTCCCCTTCACTGCTTTATGAGAAAACTGATTACAGATTTGATTACTGTTGGCACTATCCAAAGCCAAAAGGGAAAGAAAGATGGTTACAAAAACAGGTGTTACTACAATCATTTAAAATTCAGGCAGTCCAAAACCAATCAAGAGCAAACCAAATGGCAGTGTGATAATGACAATGACTAAACTCAAACAGTAGTTTTTACACCTTAAAGCCTTTAATAGGGCAAACCTTTAGGGGCTGGTAGCCCAGCTGATCGGACCCCAAGGATCTGGGGACTTTATGGAGGATAAATTGTTTCTTACTGAGGGGCACTTTTGTGCAGGAAATGAACTAATTCCCTTGACAACCTCTGTGGAAGAAGTTCTCCCATTTTAAAAAACATGGCCTCGAGGACTCTCTCCTGACACTAGCTTTCATAACCTCCCTGGTTTCTACCTCACAGCCAGAAGCTTCCGCTTTCCCATCCTTCCCCTCAGACGGCTCCCAGCTGCACAAACCAATGAAACCCGAGCCTTAAGCAACCAGGCCGATTTTTTTTGTTTTATTTCTCTCTTTTTTTCTTTTTTTTTTTTTGTTTTTGTGACTGTACGTCAGTTGAACTTGGACCACAGTGTGTTGGCTCTTGGTGCGAGTGCACTTGATGGATCAGTCCCTTATGCACGCATGAATGCAACTTGGAAACATGTTCAAAAAGGGATTTGTTTTTTATTTTTGAAAAATGTGTTTTCAGTTGTGCTTTGTCTCAGGCGAAGACAAATGTGATACAATGTTTCTCCATCAGTTCTGGTTCAGATAACGGTTCTGGAAAATAATTGAGAGCAAACAACTCTGTCAGAAAAACAGCAGTTCAAGTGGAGTCACTTTGGACAGGGACTTAAATATGGGTTTTATCCAGAAATAACAATGCATGCAACCAAAGAGTGGTAGCAACTGCTTGAAAGCATTCATTGCCAACATTATTAGGATGCAGATCGTACACAAAGAGACATCATAATGTTCAGCAAGCGCTTTAATATTTTGTATTTCTGAATAATTCACATGTTCTTTAATAGTTTATGTCTAATCTTAATTTTCCTTATCTTTTCTTCCTTGTTGTAGTTTTAAATTTCTAATGTTTTATTGTTTTTGTAAAGAACTTTGAATCAACCCTGTTGTTAAATTGTGTTATGCAATTTAACTTGCCTTGCTTATGATTCAGGTTGGGAAAAATGTTGAAACTGTAGCAGTATAATCTTTAAAGAGGCTTCAGTTTTCTTAGTGCATTCATGTGTGTCATAAAAGTAAGAGAACAACAGGGGGAAATATTTCACTGGATGCAAAATGATTCAGTATGTTTTACTAGGGTGTATCACCTCGGCATCTTGTAATGGAAACTTAACCAGGCTTAAAAACAGCACTATAAGAAAACTTAAATAAAAATGTATTAAAATGTATTGTTAGTATTTGACAGAATTTTAATTTTGTACAGAAATTTTACCTTTGAGAAAATAATTCATTCATTTTCCAACCGCTTCATCTAATACAGAGTGGAGGGTAGCTGGATCATTGGATGAGAGATGGGGTACTCCCTGGACAGGTCCCATCACAGGGCCAACACATAGAGACAAACAAGCAGGCACCCACTCATTCAATCCTAGGGACAATTTTGAACGACCAATTAATCTAACATACAAGTCTTTGGATAGTGGGATGAAGCTAAAATACCACAGAGAGAACCCACACTAACACGGGGAGATCATGTAAACTCCACACAGGAAGGACACTGCCCGAGCTGAGGTTCAAACCAGCAACCTTCTCAGTGTAAGGCTGCAGCACAAACCACCACACCAGTGTGCAGCCCAGTAAATAATTAAATTTAGTTAAAATATTCTCTCTTTTGTTCACAGTGGGATTGTTTCATGAATGTAAAGTATATAATTTTCCCATTTACAGACATGCCCATCAATGCAACAGGGCATGTACTGGGAAAGTACAGAATTTTCTGCTCTTGGATAAACAGGAGCGTCCGTACAATTAAGAGTATAATGTAATTTTTTAATTCTCTGCTTTTTACTGGATTTTTATTCTTAGATTGAGGTTAAGTTTAAGATAAAAGATGAACACATAAAAGGTTTCCCCTCTGAAGCAATCTTCTCTGAAAATGAAAGACATCTTATTGAACCTTCTGCTTCTAAGCAGTCCTCATGCAGATGTTTCCCTGTACATTCACAAATACTATATGTGAATGGAGGATTTTCTAGCTTTTTTAAATTAACCTCAGGCGTAAAAGGGCTGGGACTTTAAGTATTTGAGCTACAGCACTCCAAGGATCAGTCTACTTACCCCATTAACCCCAATTCATTCTTGTGTTTTTAACTTGTCACCGGGTAAATTTTGTTCACATAAGGGTCAGATAAATTACATCCATGCATTCTTCCAACCCTTCTGCCACAGCAACAGGGTTCGTTGAGCCCTCACTCATCTGTGAGGTCTGACTGTAGTGTCCCAATTCACTATTAAGCTGCTTACTATTAGTGAAATGAAACTTCAAATACACACACATGCACGTCTAGTATATATATATATATATATATATATATATATATATATATATAGATAGATAGATAGATAGATAGATAGATAGATAGAGAGATAGATAGATAGATAGATAGATAGAGAGATAGAGAGAGAGAGATAGTCATCCTCAAAAGATAATACCCTTTTATTAAAGGAGCTGTACCTGAATTTATTTTATCCTCTGTTAGAATATTTTTTAATATATTTTATTTAATATACAAGAATATATATATATATAGAAATATAGATATATAGATCTATATATATATAGATCTATATATATATAGATATATATGTTATACATATAGATATGTATAACATAGGCAGCAGCCTTTCTGTGTGCAGATTGCATGTTCTTCCCATGTTAGGTTTGGTTCTCTCCAGGTACTCCGGCTTTCCACCATCGTCCAAAGGCATGCATGTTATGTTAATTGGTCATTCATAATTGCCCTTAGGGGTGGATGTGCATGTGAGTGGTTGTTTGTCTCTCTGTGTTGGTCCTGTGATGGACTGGTAACGTGTCCGGGGTGTATCCCGCCTCTCGCTCGTTGACTGCTGGGATAGGCTCCAGCTACCCTGAATTGGGTGTAGCAAGATGGAAAATGGATTAATTGATGTTTTATGGGAGTAAAAAGTAGCCTATGCTTAAGAGCACAAATACAGTATATCTGGCTTTAAAAACCTTGTGCAAGGCCTGCAGGCAGACTCGGACATTCCTCAAACATAACCTGAAATTAAGTGGACAGTGTGAATATTTGCAATTTCAAGAAGAGATTATTTATATTGGCACATAAAATAAAGTGGTCTTGAATGGAATAATCAATTATAAGCACACTTCACTATCACAATGTTTTAAATATTTGCTTTTGGGAAGATTTTGAACCCAAAACCTTGCTGAAACCCTATCATCACTTGCTCGCGTGCTTCTTTCAGTTTCTCAATATAAAACAGTAACATTTTCATAGTGTTAGGATGCTATAAAATCCAAGAGCAAATACTTTTATGTCAGATAACAAGAAGAGTCATAAGCTGATCTGACCTGACTTATATGATTGTAACATTTTGTAATATATCTTTCAACAACTTAAGCTACACGTGTCAGCGTGTGTCAAACAAAGTATTTGGCTGATCGGTTTTACACATTTTCCCACATTTGCATCATGAATCATAGCGGCGAGGATGGTATGTGGGTGTGTATTTCTTCAATTGAGTCCAGGTGTGTTGTCGAATCAGAAGGAGCAATGTGTGTGAGGGTGTACAGAACTGCTACGTCGCTGCTATGCTCATGAAGCAAAGGTTGGTAGTACTCTGCCGTGCTCATTCTGCTGTGTTGGAACATATATTAACATATAAAAAGCATAAAACACACACACACACACATATTGTCTACTCTGTTGAATGCATGACAAAGCTCTTTATCATCATAAACTGTCTTTATTGTGTTTGTCCCCTCCCACTCCGAGTGTGTGTGGGAATCGGCACACAAGAACCTAGTCACAAGTTAGGGGCTCTAAGGTTACTAATAGCCCACACCAATAGACTTGTGATCCATGTCTTGCCCTTTATGGTGCTCTTCCCTGCGGCCAGAGCAGAATGCCTTCCCCCCCAGGTGGGGAGCGTGGGCCTGGCCAGCCCCGTCCCGGGAGGACGTAACAGGAGGCTTATCGGAGTGCCGGGCTGTGCTGTAATACTCCTGTGAAAGGTCTTTCAGGCCGCCTCCCAATATTGATTTTTATGGGCAGGAGGGAAACTGAGAAGGCCCCCCTCTGAAGCACTGATGCTGGTGAGGAGGAGGAGACAGGTAGAGATAGACAGTTAGAGAGGGGAGAAGGCGTGTATGAGACGGTAAGAGACAGCAGGAAGATTTGCCCTTGCCTGCTCATCCCGCCATCAACAGCATGGAGGTTTACATCTGCTTACGTGTACCAGGAACCCGCATTGCCTGGTCTGTCATAGCAAATTAGCATGGCCTGATGGATGGTGTGCAGATTGCAGACTTAGGATGATTTACAACACAGGTGTCAAACCCCAGTCCTCTGGGTCTGCTACCCTGCTGTCTTTGTTGTTTCCATGCTCCAAAACACCTAACTGAAATTATTGGGTCACTGTAAGGAACTTAAAAACAAGCTGTTGGATCCATTTGAATTGAATCGGGTGTGAGAAAATAACAAAAACCTGCAAGATATTTTGACATCCCGGATTTACAACCAATGTGCAGCTTACAAACCGAACCACCAAGTTACATTTCATAAGATGTGATTCTTTTTACGATAGATTTTTCCACACAGCTGTGGTCTGTGGTATTGTTACCATAAATATACCAGACAGCTAAATATTTCCTGACCCAGTCGGTTGTCCTTATATATACAAATAGAGAGCCTACAAATTCTTCTTTTTTGTTTGAACTTAAGTGAGATAACATGAGTAAAAATTTACCAATTTACCATATTTTTTCATTCTCAGAGCAAGAATTGACCAAGAAACAGCAAACAGTTGTTTAATGACTTATATTCTTTAATGTGACATCAATCTGCAACAGGTCAAAGTATATAAGTACTTAAAGTATTCAAAACAAGCCACATTATATCAGCAACGCCTTTTGGTGAGTGAGCCTACTTGAGCAGCTTTGTCACTTCAGAATATAACGAGGGAAACTCGTATTGTTTATTTCAGCAGGTCTGAGAAAAATAGTATTAAAGATGGAAAAATGTGAAAAAACAAACTCAAGGATAGACCTTCACTAAAGGAGGGGGGGGGGGTGAGATAGGAAGACAAATATCAAAGGTTTGTAATATGAGGGATATCTGTTATGACTTTATGCTGAATACAGCTGTTTTTTGAAAGTGAAATTGTTGCTAAATGTTTATATGTGGTAAACTTTCTACAGATGAGCTCACCTTATCAGATACTCCTTGCTGGTATTAGGTTGGACTTTGTTTTGCCTTCAGAGTTGCCTTAATTTATTGCACAGATTCAACAACTGTGGAGGCCATTGCAGTACAGTGAACTCATTGTCATGTTCAGAAAAACAGTTAAAGATGATTTGAGCTTAGTATCTTTCTCCTGAGTGCACCTCGCCTCTCGCCTAGAACGTTACTGGGATAGGCTCCAGCTACCCGCAACTCTGAACTGGACGAGCGGTTAAGAAAATGAATGGATGGATGGTTAGATATAGTAGCAGGGCCACACCTTTATCTGAGGCTTCCTGTACTCAGTTCACTTCTTCAGCTTTTTTTTAATCTTGTTCTCTAAATCCCACCCTTACGCATTCCTTCTGCCATCCATCCACTCCACTGCTTACCCACATATCTGTCCCTCGCCCACACGAGCCCACATGCATCCTTCTGAATCCTTCAGACACTTTCCTTTCCCTCACCTCTTCATCCAACCCCTCTGTTTGCTTTTTCATACATTTCTCTCTCTTCTTCCTCTTTGTCCCATACAGCCTCTCTAACCTCTCACATTCCTCTGTTATTAACCCATTAGTCACTCCTCTCTCCATTTTCAGGTACTATCTGGGGTGTATCCTGGGGTATCCTGAGATGCTAGTCCCCTTTTAAAGTCTCCTCTAGTCTGCACGTTATCATGAAACCTCAGATGTTCCACCTCATTAACCTTATCAAACCCATCTTATCTCAAGCATTCATCAAATCACTTAATTCCTGCTGTTCTTGTTCTTGCTTTGGAATCTGCTGTAGACAATCTGCTTCAAGGTGATAAGTGTTGTGTGTTCACAGATGCTACTCTGCATGCCCTGGTTGGAACCAGTGCCCATTCTCCTCTGACATCAACAAGACAGTTTGGTCCCATGAACTGCTGCTCACTCCTGTTTCCTCATTTTTCTCTGAAAACCCACATGGTTTTCTAAAAATTGTAAAAAAATCTTTTCGTTTTTAATGTATTTAGTTGTCTTGAATTTTGGTAACTGATACTGACCTAGATACTGAAATGTGCTGTCTTATTCAGTGTCAGGATATTGTATCTACCTGTATGTACCAGTAGTAGAGTGATGGGAATTACCACTTCCTCATTGATGGCTCTGTATGATAGTAACATCTCCTTACACACTGTTCAAGCTTTGCTTGTCTACATGTTTAATATATGTGAAAGCATTTCACAATTGGGTGGCTTAATATTGTGACATGATTTTAAGCATTACAAAAATGTTAATTACAATTAATAATGTTTATAGGATATTATCTCATGTAGGGGAGCATCCTGTTTACATGCCCACTGATGAAACGAATGTTAACTGCAGGACTGATCTTGTACTTTTAAACACCAACAGTTTTGCAATGACAGTAAAGTAAGAAGAGTAAAATGTTTGTGGAAAACATTTGAAATGGCTCATCATGAGCACATTGTTTTCTTTCAGGTTTTTTCCCTCTATTCTCTCTACTCTTCTGACATTGGTCAAATCAAAGTTACTGTCATAAACCAAGACAACCCAAATGAACAATGTCCTCACGCAACCCGGCAGATAAATGTCATTATAAAAAACATGGGTGGACGTCTCAACATTATTCCCTCACATACGTTGGAACAAAGGGGGGGAAAAGGTAGCAATGCTGGAATTTCCAAAGATTTATTGTTGATTGATTTATTTTATAACAAATAAATGCTCCTCTGAGTCCGAGCGTCCTCAAACAAGGACATGATATATTTGATAATTTGCACTACAAAACTATTTTCTGTGTAACTGAAACCAGCTGAACATTTACTGCTATTTAGTGGTTTCAGAAGAGCTGCTGTTTTTCAGTTAACAATATATTTATATCCACATCATATATAATACAATACATATGAAAATAACAACATATATCATTGTAAATCCTAAAAATGTAATTTACTGGCTCTTCCGAGCCCCAAACAGCTGGAACACATCTCTAACGCTCCAGTCTGAGGAGACTATGATGCTTTGGGATGTTGTGCAAATGTCCTTATTTTTATAAGGAACAAGTTGTTCTGACAACTTTGTCACCTGATAGAGTACACCGTTATGTCCCAACAAGTGACACCTGAGTCAAAGATATACCACTTAAAATGTCAGCAAAATGTTGTTAAGTGGTGGTTGAGCAGTGTTGTTTTACAGATGAAAGAATAACCATTGGTTTGATGGATTTTATGATTTATTCATGTCTAATAACAGTAGAGAAAAGTTTACTTCCAAACTCTGTTTGCTATGTTACTACATCTATTTTTATCCAAACATATTTAATATTAATACTGGTAAAATAATTATGTATTTGTTATTTATATCAGGATTTTAAAAAATATATAAATGTTTTTTTTCCTTCATGTTTTATTATTTAAAATAAAAAATATTGTATATTTTATCATGTTTGCAATAAACTTTTTTAAAGACCATTAAAATATTCTCATTTTATGTTATCTTTAGCTATTTATGTTTACAATATGATAATATACTTTTATTTTACTTTTTATTTTACTGGTATGCTTTTTTATTATAATTTTACCTCAGTAATTCTCGGAAAAAAATTATTATATTATATTATTATCATATAACATAATTTCCCAATAAGCTGCAAAAAATATTTTAGAAAAAAATTCAGATTGAAAACATGATAAGAAAAGGACAGTTTAATTTGTAGAGCGTGTATGAAGTGAACTAAGATAATCCACAGACAGGCAGTAATAAAGAGAGATGGATCACTTGTGTGGGAGGATCCAGAAGGATATGGTGGGTGTGAAGTTGCAGATGAACTGGACAGAAAAGAGGGCCTTCCGAGCTCTTGTTTGGCATCACCTAGCCCTCGTCATCTGATCTAAGGTCCCTCCTCCACACAGTGTGACTCAGCAGCTTCTGAATGCTGCATTCAGACCTCTTCAGCTCTATTTGAGGATGAATCACTTAACTTCAGCCTTTTATTTCTGGAGAGGATCCCATTTCTATGCAGCCGCATTTCTGCTCCAAAGGGAACATTGGTCAGCACCTCGCCCCCACACTAGAACTGCTGTAGGTTTATCAGACCATCTGGAGCGCTGTTATTATAATCAGACATGAATAAATCAAACACACAGCACTTGTACAATATGCTTTGAGCTGATTTTTTTTCCTGTGGACCTCAGCTCCGTCATAACTATCTCTGTATGTGGTGTGAAAGCTTTGTGTTTTCTATACATATTAGGGGGGAAACATCACAAAGTTAGATGAAAGAACATCTGCTTGTACATCATACCAAATTTGTAAAATCACATAGCCGCCTCCTGCCAAAACCAAATGTTTCCCTTGAGACTTTTTATTTGCAAATGCATTTACAAAAGAAGATGGATGGGTGTTGCCATCTTATCTAGACTTGAATAACACACCGCTACCCTATTCAGCCCCCCTTTTGAGTGATTTCAAAGAAGAAACATGATAATAATGAAAGCTAGCTTACAAGAAATGGAAACAAGAGCTATCTCACTCTTTTAGCATTATGACATGAAAGACACCTGTTCTTTCTCTGATGTGGCACAGAAAATATGTAATGAATACTACAGTTAAGAACATCAAGTGGCAGACTGACTTGGAAATGATAACATAAAGCGTTATATACACTCGGGCCTCAAACAGCATGAGTGTTGACACAAACAGCCCACAAAGGTAACTGGTCGCATACGTCAGACTAACAGCAATCTCTCGGTTAAGGTAATTAACATATGCAAACACTGACACCATGACAAACTTTCTTACCATGTACTTGTTGCTTCATTTGTATTGATGACATCCTCAGCAACTGTAAATGTACTTTATTTTATAATTCCTGCTGCTGCCGTGCAGACACTTCCTGCTTTGCGCTCTCTCTCTCTCTCTCCTATGCTGGCATTTTCCAATTTTTTTTCCTTATTTTTCTGCTTTTCTTACATTTACTGGCAAGAATTTTAAGAAAGAAGAACTACTGGTCACTTTCAAAACACTGGAATAATATTTTTCGACACATTTTTATTGTTTGTCTTCGGAGCACTAGTGGAATGTCTCCCAACCCTGCATCAGTGAGCTGTACTGAGTGTAAGCAGCTCTCTCTGAGGATAACAGAGCTTGAGAAAATGATTAAAACACTAAAATTAATTCGTAAGAATGAGGACTTTATCGACTCCTTTTCAGCTCCTGCTGGTGAACCCTCAAACAGACTAACTCATATTTTTGTACGTGGGAATACATCGGATGTGGAGCCTCCTGCTACAGATCTGTCTGACACAATTACTTGGATGTGTCCAAATGTCACAAGAACTGGGGAAGATCCTAAACCAGACGCTGAAACTGATCTTCCATACTGGAACAGTGTTGGTGCCCGGCCAAAGCCTTCAACCCCAGCCAGAACCTGGTCTGATGTTGTTTGTGGCAAAGGTAAATCCAGTAGAAAATCTAAAGCTCCAGCACTCGTTCTACCACCTGCAATATCACTCCACAATAGATATGATGCGTTGAACCAAAATAACAAATGTGATCCAAAGATCAAAGAGAAAGTGAGAAATATCCCCAAAACTCAGCCGAGGGCAAAGAAACAAGCCACATCCAGGAGGACTAGAGATGCCATCAACAGCTCTGCTCTAAAAGAAATAGACACCATTCTGATTGGAGACTCTAT
>JBAMHV010000010.1:8511752-8544479 GCA_037177535.1 Pseudomugil gertrudae
TTATAACAAAAACAAAATTTGATAAAGATCTCACGGTGACTTGGCTGTGACTTAAAACTCAGTGTTAAGGACTTGTAAATTACTTTGGACTTTTTGTCTTGAATCGGGACTTGCTAGTCTTGACTTGGGCCTTGACTCGGGACTTGCTAGTCTTGACTTGGGACTTACTTGTGACTTGCTACACAATGACTTTGTCCCACCTCTGAAACCAAACCCAATAAACCCCCCCACCTCCTTTTTTTCATCCTGCCTTTACCCAAACAAGAACTCTAGCTACTATCTGTTTCTGAACTGAATGTGGTTATAATAAATATTAATAAAATTAAACATAATGTAAAGGATTTAATGCGAGGCTATAATAATATGCAACTGGCTCAACACAGCTGGGAGAAAACAAAATTTTGGAGGACAATACACACCAGGAGCCATCCCACCCATAACCACAGCAGTAGCAACACAGAAACCACCCTGCACTGTAGTGATTTAGCCATTGAGAAATGTACCTACAGTATATTAGGTTTATTAATCCTAACATACACTACAGGAAACATTCAGACTTGTTGATGACTAGTCTAAGATAGCTTTTTACCACCTCAGGAACATCAATAGGATTAAAAATTTAGTCTCCCAGAAAGACATGCATTAAGACTTAATGTAAGTAAATATATATAGCATATAAGTTATTTTTATACACTATATATAGTGGGCCATGTGACCTATTTGTTTCTGGTTGAGACGGCACAGTATGAAGCAAACAACACTGAAACACTGAGTTTTACAATGAATTAGGAAGGAAAGTAAGGGAAAAGTGTTTCAACAAGTTTGTCAACAAATTGTCTGCAGCAAGAAGAAAAACCAGAAAATAATGCCATCCATCCATTAGTTATGCTGTCATCGAGACGTCCCATAAAGTACTTCCTTTTATTTTTGCTGCTCCTTGTTTTCCATGTGTTAATATATGACATCATTGACCTACTTATCGTTTGTCTGCAGGTCTTCCTGGTTAAAAGCTGCAATAAATGTTAATCTGTCTTTCCCCAGCCAGTGGAGACGGATGGCTGCCCTCCCTGTGTCAGGGTTTGTGTTTGAGTTTGGTTTGTTTAGATTTCCTGTTTTATTTTGATAAGTTCCTGTTTTGTCTATTTGTTTTAGCTTTACTCATTATGTCAATTTGTTTCACCTGGTTTAATTTAGTTCATCCACTCTACCTGTTTCTCAGAGTATATATGTTCCCAGTTTCTGTTTTTTCCCCACGGTTCATTAGTTCTTTTGTAGTTGGTAGTCTTGTTTCCTATAATATCTGGATCTGCACCACTCTGCCTGCCTGCCTGCCTGCCTGCTTGCTGGCTGTCAGGGATCATAACACTCTGAGCCGGGTTCTGCCAGAGGTTTTTTCTTCCTATTAAAAGGGAGTTTTCCTTCCCACTGTCACCTCATGCTTGCTCAGGCTGGGGATTGGATCAAAGTGAAGATTTGATGCAATCTTTTGGTTACCTTTAGCCAGGCTATTTTTATAAATTGGCTCAAATTAAAGTCTGTGAAGCTCCCTGAGACGACATAGTCATGAAGTGGTGCTATACAAATAAAGTTGAATTGAATTGAATTAATGCTACCTATCTATTATACTATTACTATTATACAGTCATTAGGCAGATGCTTTTATCCAAAGCGACTTAAATATGATAAGCAGACATTATAACCATAGCCATTAACCTAACATGCATGTCTTGTGGGTGGGAGGAAGCCGGAAGACCTGTAGAGGACCCACACATACATGGGGAGAACATGTAAACTCCACACAGAAAGCCCGCTGGACTACATTGCATGAACTGCAATTCTTGTAAAATCTTAAGACTTAGAGACTTAGACTTAACTTTAATCCTAATCCTAACTTTATTCCTAAAAAATACTGCTTTCAATTAGCAAAAACTGTAAGGGAAACGCAGCTACAGGTGAGCTGCATGAGCCACAATCAGCAACAGTAAGCCACATCCAAGGGGAGGCAGGAGCAAGAGACACCACACAAAGCCAAAATTATTACACCTCATCCACCTCAGATTACTTTTATAAAAATCCTAATGGACATTTGTGTTTGCCTATCTGGGTCCTCTTATGGAACTAGCTTATTTTAGTTTTTAAAATGGGTTCTCGAAACTTACCTTTATTGATCAGATTTCCTATTGGAGCTGGCTCGGATGAGGTTCTTTTCTTTCCTTTAGTTACGTTGTTGTACATCACTACCCACCAGGGTTGGGCTGGAATACAAATTTAGATTGGTAGTCATAAATGTAACTACATCTGAAGTCTATCTATTCTGATCTAGTCTAAGTAATCACCAAAATGCTTTATTCTAAACCAACAGTCACATTAAACTATTTATAGTCCTTCATCAAAACTTTCAATATAACATCCAAAACAGGACTTCTGCATGAATGAAGGTAAAAGACTTTCCAACCTTAAAGGTGATATATCTTGCTTATAAATCCTTCCTTTTAACATGTAAATCATTAATTTATTGTCTGTATAAAGTAGAACTGCAATGCCCCGCCCCCCTCCCGGTCACAGGAAGTTCAACTCTGTCCCGCCATGTTTTTAGCTCGATAACAGCGATATCTAATCTCCCGGCAGAGAAACATTTTATTGGCAAGTTTACTATAAATGTCAACATATCCAATTCACAAATTTGATAACCTGGCAGTTCACGACCTTATTTGCAGACCCACAGCAAATACTGTGACTTAATAGATAAAGAAACATAATAGAAAATAGATAAAAATAAACGGACTGAAAAATATGACCACGAAGAATATAAAGATATATGCACAGCATCAGGAAGAAATGCATTTACATTTTCTGCATTACTAAACACTTGAAAGTGCACAAAAACATGTATTTAAGGGCTAAAAAAGTGGATTTTGCACGATATGTCCCCTTTAAGAGGAGTTTTCAAACTTTATCATGCAATAACACACCTGAGGTATGGTGAGCTTAGTAGGACCACCAACTTTTCCAAGCAATAAATGAGCTATGTTATTACCATGTAAAGACAAACACATTTGATATGGAGTTAACTAAAGCCTTAGACATCAGAATTTAACCAATTAGTATAAAAAGCAGCTATCACATCATTTACAACCAGATAAACACACTGATTCAGTTAAAAGGTTCCCTCTTAGCATTTCACCGGGACTAATAAAACGTTCTTAGCTGGCACAGTTTACAGCTGTTTCTGATTTGGACAAGGACAGGTGTTGACTGGTGCAGACATGTATACAGGACAAGCAGCGAAATGTCACAATTTTCATCAGTATAACACAGCACATAACCAGCACTCTGTAACCAGGAAATCCCATGTATGATCTACTGTATATCTAAGATAAAACTGTCGCCACCTAAAAAAGGTCATACACTTTAATATTTCTGATCGCATTCGCTTTGATTACAGCACACATTCGCAGTGGCATTGTTTCAATAAGCTTCTGCAATGCCACAAGATTTATGTCCATCCAGTGTTGCATTAATCACCAGGATGGCAGAGTCTGACCGCTGCGCACAGCCTTCTCCAGCACAGCCCAAAGATCCTCAACGGGGTTAAGGTCTGGACTATGTGGTGGGCAATCCATGTGTGAAAATGATGTCTCATGCTCCTTGAACCAGCCTTTTACAATCTTTCACAGTCTTTCCGGTTAGCTGATTAGTGGTTTACTTAAGGCTACACAGCTGTTCTGTCCCAATCCTTTCCTTGAGTTTCCATCGAATTGTGTGTGGGAATGCTCTGAGTTTCACTATTAAACACAGCCCTGAGTTCTACTGTTGTTTGTCTTTCAATTTATTTAAAACATTTTGAGCTTTTGAGTGATTGCTGATTACCATCATTCAGGATGTTTTTCCAGCCACTTTTCTTTCTGGAAGACGATGGGTCTCCACTATCCTTCCAGTTTTTAATAATACATTAGACAGTTCTTAACCCAATTTTAGTACTTTCTGCATCTCCTTAGATGTTTTCTCTGCTTAATGCATGCCAATGATTTGACTTTTCTCAAACAAACAAACATTTTTTCCTCAACGTCTTTCAAATGTTGGCTTAGGAAATGAGAAGAAACTCATTGCACCAGTTGAGGTTAAATAACTTGTTGCCAGATGAAAGATAATTGCCTATGCAGGAGGCTGGATAGGAGGCTGGTACCCATTTGTTTTGTTGAATCCAAGTGGCCAGGTAGTGTTCTACTGATACCTTACAAAAAAATTCCTGTGGAGCGATATTTTGCCATTTGGTAAGGCAATGATCTGGTGATGAATGAACTGTAGACTGGAGCTTAAAAAGGTGAATTGAGCTGATCTGCAGAAGGCGAGTCAAATCAGCAACACCACGCTCAGCATAAAGGGGCCAGAGCCAAAAGGGAACCAAATAAAGACATTTTTTAAATTACGTCTTGCTGTACTTTTAAACACAAAGCAAGTCCTTCAGATATCTGAATGAATGATTTCTACCGGACATAATTTCTATGGAATATTAATAATATGTAATTTTGTTAATCTATAGAAGTCAGCGTGGTGTCAATGTAAAGTCTTCAGTAAAGTTGTTTTCACATATTTGAAGAAACAAAGCAGAATTGAAATGTTTTCTTTTCAGAGAATAATCAGTATGGGTTGTTTTATCCATTAAGCATCATCAGTTTCCATTTATTTTCACAGGTTTCTTTTCATATTCTCTTTTTTTCTTGACAGGGTCCTTTTTCAGACACAGAATGTTGGTTTTGATTGAGCATTAGTCTCGCTTTATTAGTTTAGAGTTGTATCAAATTGTAGAAATGTATTAGCTAGCTAAAGCTATTCCTGCACTTCATCCTGCAACCCGTAGACTTGTTGAACTCGTACCTTTTTTCAAGTGCCTGTCTTTATTTTCCGAAAGCTAAAATAATTTGCTGTTCTGTTCCTGTGTTTTATAAAGCTGCAGTTATGAATTGCAAAACCATAGGTGTCACATGGTAGTAGAATTGTGCACTGTGGTATTTCAGATAAGCCTTGGAATCCGTTCAGACCACATTTCGGTAAATCAGCTGACCTCAACACCGGCCAACTTTAGCTGATTAATCAGCTGCTTTTCCTGTCTACCATCTCAATTTGGTGCTCTGTTTAAAATGCTTCAGTCTTCCTACCTTTGCTACATCATCTGCAAGTCACTTTGCAACGAATGTGACTTAACTAGCATGGTAAATGTAACCGAAATATATATATTATGTATATATATTATGAATTGGTGGTGTTCTGTGCACCCTGAGTGGTTCTAGTTTGCATTTCAGTTTGTTTCCACTGAGTGAAAGCAAATAATTGTTTTATCTGTTATAAATCTTAATTTTCTCTCTTTCTTTCACTTTATCTGAAGTTATTGTCTTGGGTATTTTTGCCAAATCTGCCCTGGTTTATGATGGAAGGGGTCTTCGTGTTTTATTGTTTGACCAAAAGCATCTCGTGACGTTGTGCACTGCTGTACTGCAAAGTAAAACCCAATCCTTACAAAATAGCCATTGACCTGGAAATAAAAGCTATGGTGTGTGGTATCTCATTCACAGAGTGCTTCAGGGCAAGTTCTAGTCCAAGGAAAGGCACAAAGAGTGTCAGTATACATGAAAATGAGTCAGAAACATGCAGTATTAAGGTTTGTGCACCTCCTGATGCTCTGCAAAAGAGCTAAAGAGTGCATTATATTGAAGACAGTTTTTACAGACAAAGTGTTTGTAAATTAGTTGTTCTCCTTTGCTCTCAGCATGAAGCACTGCTTGGTTTTGCATTCAGTTATATACTGAAACCACAGATTCCAGTGAAGCTCTGAAACGTTTTTAACTATACCCATGAATCTTCATTAAGTTTCTCTCAATACCACATCCTCAAATAGTCATCAAACTGTTTTATAGTCTGTGAATTGTCTCATAACCTTTCAGAATACCACAACAGATATCTCAGGGTCTTTGGTCATTGCCTAGTATCCTATAGAATAGTGTTTTTTTGTCTTGTTTTATGTAATCCACATTTCTGATCCTCCAATTTCTGCCATTGTAGAAAATAACTAGAAGCATTCAGCCACTTTTAAAGTAGCAAAACCATCATTAACTGCTTCATTCACACTATGAGAACTGTCTTTGTTGAATTTTATTTTTTCTGAGGAACTGAAAGCAGAAGAAAGCAAACTATTGAGTACATTTTCCATCTGGTTAGATACTGCTGTATTACAGCAATGATAACATTACAGATGTCAGTGTTCCATGTACATGTAACTGTAAAGATGAAAGACTTAAGCAGTCCTCTCCTTTTATCTAACTTTGTTTTAAAGCTTGTCTAATGAGGCTTCCCCATGTTTTTCCTCAGACATATATAGCAATAAACATTAAATCTTACTTTCAGGTACTCACCCATCTGGAAGAAAAGCTTCCCTGGTGGTCTTTCGATGGCCCAGGCAAGCCTGCATGCTGGCCTCATTCTGTCCTCCGTGATTTAAATGGGCAGGATGAGCCGTCAAGTAACAAACCTGAAGGGTTGTGGAAAATTTAGTATGGGACTAACAACTTGATTGATGATGCTCAATCGCTATGTTGGCCATGATATTTATGCACTATTAAGCAAAGTGTTTTGTATTATAAATATCATAAAATCAAATTAAACAATTTGAAAAGTTAGTCATTTATTATGAACAACAAGTAAACTAATATGACGTGTTAATATGACTAGTATTTATGAAAAATCAAACACTGATTGATCTGTTTTTTTAATGTATAGCCCAATGTTGCTCATAGGGACATTGCACTTAAATTCCTTTTTATTTCTTATTCTGATGAGGATAAAATGCTCAATTTACATTTCTGCAAGTCTTGACCATGTCCACATCACATGTATTAATTTACTGCCATGTGATTGGCTAATTGGAGATTTAAGTTAACAATGAACACATGTATCTAATAAATGGGGCCATGAAAGCATAAAAATAAGTGCAGAGGTTGTTTTAAGCCTCGGTTTTGGCTCTTGTTCTCTGTGATGCTTACATAACTGAGTCACAAAATTTTATAAACTCACCTCTAATCTGTTTTGTAAATTTTCTATAACACATATCAGAGGTCCCTAAAAGTAATATGGTTTGCTAACTCAAACAGTGAAAATCCCTTTAAGCCAGTGGTGGGCATCTCCAGTCCTTGAGAGTCACAGGCTCAAACTTAATTAGCAGACTTGTGCAGAACTTGACATAAAACTCTGGACAAGTCTGTGAATTACTCATTGATTTGAGTCACATGTCTTGGAGGAGAGACACTCCCAACACTTGTACTACTGCAACCCTCAAGGACCAGAGTTGCCTCCGTTCATCTCTCCAGTCACAGTCCAAAGACGAATCCCGTCTGAACCTGGAGTGCTCCATCTGCTTCAGCCACTTCAACAACATCATCCGCTGCCCCAAGATGTTCCTGCAAGCTGATGATGGTATTCATTAAAACCAGTCAGGTTTTTTTTTTACTCCACATGTGTTGGTGATCATGTGAAATGGGCAGAGTTGAGTGTGATGCTTTAGAAAAATACACTGCCTGCTCCCCAAAAAAATTGAATGAACCTCCTATTGGATTGGAAAAACAATTTTTCATCTGGAAAGTAATTACATAATCCCAACTGATGCAAAAAGTAGCTTCTCATTTCTTATGCAACCATGTGGAAAGATGTTTAAGAAGGCTCAAATCATTAGCAAGCTTCAAGAAGAAAACATCTACGGAGATTTCAGAAACTGCTCACATTGCATTAGGAACTGTGCAACACACTAGTGTAGACTGAAAGGACAGTGGGGAACCAACATAAAAGAAATGTGGTTGAGGATGAAAAATTGTAACTAATGGTGACTGTTGATCATTTAGAGGTCTGTTGAGATCAGATCAAAGAAAAACAGCAGTAGGACTTAAGAATATGTTTAATAGTTAAAGGAAGAACGTTTCCACATGAACAATGTGAAGGGATCTTCATGGATTGGGACTAAACAGCTGTGTAGTCATAAGAAAACCACTAATCAGAGGCTAACCAGAAAAACGGCTTCAATTTGCTGGGGAAGATTGGACTCTGAAGAAATGGAAGACAGTCATGTGGTTTAAAAAGTTCACCCTGCTGTAGTAAAATGAGAGCATCGGAATAAGAACAAAGGCAGATGAAGGGATGCACCTATCATGCCTAGTGCCTACAGTACAAGCCTGCGGGGGCAGTACTATGATCTGGGGATGCTGCAGTTGATCTTGTTCTCTGTTCAGCAACACTATGTGCCCAAGAATGAGGTCAGCTGATACCTGAATATACTGAATGAGCAAGTTATTCCATCAATGGTTAGTTTTTTTTTTCCCTGATGGTGCAAACATTTTTTAAGATGAATCAAAAAGTGGTTCAGGGAGCATAAGGCATCCCTTTTACAAATTATTTGGCCACCACAGAGTCCAGACCTGAGACCTGAGCTAGAGAAGATTTTGCACAGTGGTCGAACGCTCCCCTTTTCAAAGATAACAATATAATTCTGGATGGAAAGAAATGTTGTGACTGTTTTATTATTATTTTTGGTTAAATAATGTAGTCTTTAATTGTCATCAGAAGGCAGTCAATTAAGATGAGCTCATTTTAGCTAAATGTCCTCCAAGTGCACCAACAGACTCAACTTAAATGCATCAATTTGCAAAAAAAAAAAAAAAAAAAAGCAGATGTGGATGTAAATTGCTGGTGGGGATGCAGTCATATCCACCAAGACCACTTCCATGTTTCTTCCCACATCCCTGGACCATTCTATCCACAAAGTAGACAAATTAAAGGGTTAAACAGTGTTTTCATAAAAACCTTAATGCTTCTTTAATTACAAAAAAGGCCATTAAAACAAGATTACGATCCTAGTTTTCCATGTATATTAATAATCTTTGTTTAAAAGTAAAATAACCTCTTTTCTCCCTTCATGAATTCTCAGCAGAACAGAGCCTGAGTAGCTGGAAGCGAGACTGTTCTTATTATTTGCTACAAAGAACAATCTCAGAGCTGGCTGAATTGTGAACAATCCATCATTATTTATTTATTGTTTTCTCAATTTAACATTCTCCTAGTGATGTGCAAATCTTTGACAAATCAATCAGAACCTGGGGGTTATTTTAGTAACTTGTAAGTCATGACTCCTTGACACTCTTAACTTGTTCAATGATTATTCCCTGCTATTGTTTAGCTTTTTACGTGAGTGAAAAGGGTCAGTGAGAGGAGCTTGTGTGTACTTAGGATTTTAGCTCAGTTTCAATTAATGACTCAATGACTTCAGTGACTCAAACATCTGATTCTCTTTGGTGAGCGACTCGTATCAACACTAGTCAGTAGAGAGAATTGGGTTTCCCATTATTTGTAGGACACAGAGTCTTAGAGAATCTGACTTTTGGTATTACTGTCAAAACCAAAACATGTCAGGTCTGAAGAATGAGCAACAGTTGCAAAACACAACAAACTGCATCTTCTCTTTTAACCCTTTAAAGCATAACCCATTTTAAAAACAGGTGAGTCCAATTTTTGCATATGAGGTCTTTATTTGGCCCTTCAACAAAATTAAAAAAAAAAATTAAAAATGTTTTTTTGGGAGGGGCGGGGGCAGTTACTATTTACTACTATGTGATGTGTCAAAATTAATATAGTGTACTTTTATGTCTCCTGGTATCTTTTAGGGGCAGAAAACAATCATCAGATACTATTCAACAGAGTTTTAGGCAAAGTTTTTGACAGAAAGTGATGCAAAATGTCTTGCAAAGAGTGTCAATATGTCTCAGTAGATAGAGTTAACATGTAAGTAGCAAAAACGACATCACATCTCAATGCCCAGCTCCTGCAGTCTTCTATGAAGAACAAACAGGATGTCTCAGACTGTAGGTGATTCTCAAATTCAATATCATTTAAATTTCTAAAACTACTGAAAGTTCTTAAAATTTTTCCAAGAAGTTTCAAAACCTAATCATTCAAAGCTCTAGCTGCTACCATATTATTTACTCAACCCTAATTTATTCACTCCAACACTTAAGCCTGTGTTGAAAAGCTGAAATAGGACTTTGAGAAAAACTGTCCCACTTTGGAGATCTCAAAAAGAGGACAGCGGTGAGACACAACAGCTGAGTTTAAAGAATGCTGCACATGTAATGAAAGAAATATGAGTAAGATTAAAGAAAGTGCAGTTGTATGACATTTTCCCCTTAGAATTCCATTTAAATATCTATCTGTTTGTGTGGACAACATCTTCACGCCTCATTGGCCTTTGGGTAAAAATAAATCTGTTTAAAATTAAAAGTGTGTCAGCTGCATTGGTAACAGTTTCATGTGATTCAGTGACTCAGACTATTGGGCACCATGCGTATTTACTGACTTGCCAATGTCTCTAGGACTAGTAATACAAAGAAAAATCATGTCATCCGGGAAAGATGTGGCTCAATTTTCCCAAAGCACTCACATATGTGAGCTCATCCTCACAGTGTGACTGAGGAATTAACGTTAGCATGAAAATAGCAGCTGATACCTATATGAAGAACAACGGAGTGGCTGGATAACTTGCAAGTTTTATCGAAGATGGATGTAAAAAAGCGTGAAGTGTGGCATTCTGTTTGCTGAAGATAAAGTTTTGTTCATGGTGAAACATCATCTGACATGTTTTGCAATGGTTTTCATGAAAGTGGGCTATCCTTTGACGCTTGGGCTCCAGCGAAGGCAGTGTTTCCTGCAGAACAATCCCCTTTTCAAACACTGATTACAGAAAAATAAAGTTATAAAATGTCTTTTTTTTAAATGACTGTCAACAATGTAACAATTGGTGTCAAGGGAAACATTTGCTTTTTTTGTGTCTTAAAAATCTTTGATAATCCATCCATCCGTTTTCTACCACTTATTCCCTGAACAGGGTTGAGGGGGGGCTGGAGCCAATCCCAGCTGACATCGAGCGAGAGGTGGGGTACACCCTGGACAGGTCCAGTCCATTACAGGGCCAACACACATAAACAAACAACCATGCACACACACACTCACTCCTATGGGCAATTTAAAGTCTCCAATCAGCCTATCCCCAGGGTGCATGTGTTTGGACTGTGGGAGGAAGTCGGAGAACCTGGAGAGAATCTTTGCTAACACGGGGAGAACATGCAAACTTACTGGTTGGACCTCACCTGTTTGATAATAAAATCTTTTAAAAAATATTTAATCTTTATATCTATCTATGTTTGGTTTCTGGCTTTTTCTCCATTGTACTCAGATCTTTGTCAAAATTTGTCTGGATCTTCTCTTAAAAGGCCTCACCAAGGTAATGGGGAATGATATTGTTGATGGTTTAGTGGCTCTGATTTTGGAAGTATTGGATGTCCCAATGGCCAGTAACATACCAATTGTTTTCCAAAACTTCAAGCTGTATCCAGCAACACATTCAAATTGAGCCTTCATCTGTCAAGTTGTTTGTGAACCTAGTCTGATTATATCCGCTGCCCTGTTATGTCCAATTCCTGCATTTGAACAGCTCTTTGACTCTTTCATAGTTGATTGTGTTGGTTTTCTATCTAAAACAAAAAGCAGAAATCATTTCTGACTCATAATTATGTGCACTGCAACCTGTTTTCCAAAAGCCATTCCATTGTGCATTATCAGTTATTGGCATTAACACAGTTCTTTTCCACGTTTGGATTACCAAGGACCCAAGGAACAGAACATGTGTTTGCTGATGCCCTGTCCAGGTTGTAAGCATTGCTTTTTTGTTTCTATTTGTATGTTTGCATTTAGAAAACATGATTTGTATTTTTAAAGAGTGTGTGTTACAGCTTTCATCAATTTCAGCACACTACTCCCCCTTCTCTATATGAACCACCTTCCCATTCCCATTTTGCTGCTGTTAAATCACCACCGAAAGATACTGTACTGCTGCAACACCTAAATTTCCCAACATGGGATGAATAAAGTAATTCTATTCTATTCTACTCTATTCTATTCATCCATCTTTGTTTGTCCAGTCATTTGTCTTGTGGGACATCAAAAACCATCCTTCCATCTGGCACCTCTTTATTTTATGTTGCGTCCTTTAACCGTAGTGAGCTAGGTCGTAACACAGTTTTTTTTTCAAGCAGATGTCATGTTTGCCTTTATAGGTGAGGGTTTTTTTCCATTGGAATTTGCACAATTACCGGTACACTTTATTGTAAACAAGTTCGTAAAACAAGCAAACAACAACCAAAGAAAAAAGGTCATAGTATTTAGACATTTCAACCTTTTACAAGAAGCTGTTCCAAATTTAAGCAGCAACAACTATCTGCCGAGATCTAGTCCCTGAGGGACTGCCGATTACGTGTGGTAGACTAAAGCTGTCTGAATCAGCTTCCATTGTTTGCAGACTGGTTAATGTAAAAGTTCATTGGTCATGTAAGTTATGGCATAATTTTAACTCCTTTGTTTTACTGTTTTTCTTTGTTCTATTATATTGTTACAATACAAAACAAAAACCTCACACAGAGTTTGTTCATTTAGAGACATCATAATAAAATGGTGGACCAAACATGTGGACCCAGAGCATGTAGATGTAAATGGCTTATTTTAAGATAATAAAAATATAACAATTGAATAAACTGATTTGATACTAATGAAGCAGATTTAATGATTTTTTTCTGTAATCTTTAATTTTATTACAAAAGGGAACATAAATTATCGTTCCACTCTTCACATCTTTACATGGCTTCAGGTGTGACAAAGAAATGTTACATTTTTATTGCAAGATTCCCAATGCTCCAAAATAAATCTGATGTGCTGATGCCCTTTGAGCCACTGACATTTCTAAGAACATCGATGTAAAGTTTGCTTTCTGTCTTCAGAGTTTAGATTAAACAGGGAGAATCAGTGTTTAGTTTTCGTGCTCCCAATTTCTGGAACAAACTACCAGAAAAGCTGAAGTCTGCTCCAAAGCTTATTTTTATTAAATCAGATGTGAAAACAACTTTTATTTGACACAGGTTTTAATTAAGGTAGTTTTTCTTTTCCTTTTTAAGCACATTTTCTTGCATTGGCATTGACAACTACAGCAATGGAGATGCCTTTTTACTTATGATCACTCATCAGGTATCATGACAATGGATAATAATTATAATACATTTAGCTATTTTTGACTGGCTTGCGCAGAACCCACAACCCCAACCAGCATCTTTTAGCTGTGTATCAAGCCTTCTGAGAAGCTATTAGTCATCCTGAAAATTTTTCTTGTAGCTCAAAAGGAGGTAAAATGTTCATCCAGGTACCAACTCTTGTAGTGATTTCTCATATCTTCATATTAGACCAAATTAAGGTAATATATATATATATACTGTTTGCAGTCAGGGCTGCACGGTGGCGCGGCTGGTTAGCACTGTGGCCTCACAGCAAGAAGGTTGCCGGTTCGATTCCTGATGTGAGCGGGGCTCCAACCGGGATCCTTTCTGTGTGGAGTTTGCATGTTCTCCCCGTGTTAGCGTGGGTTCTCTCCGGGTACTGTCTGTCTGTGTTGACCCTGGATGGACTGGCGACCTGTCCAGGGTGTACCCCGCCTCTCGCTCGTTGTCAGCTGGGATTGGCTCCAGCCCCCCCCCCCCGCGACCCCGCTCTGGGATTATGCGGTAGAAAATGGATGGATGTTTGCAGTCATATTTCTTGTCATTCCTGATACATGTTGCCTAGTTACAGTTACAAGTTACTTAATCAAAAAGTAGCTCAGATACTTTATTACTTGCAGTAATGTGTGTTATTTCTTTGTTATTTTTTAAAAAGAACATTCTGTCTATGACTTAGTTATTTACCGAGGTATATATGATACCAGCTCAAAACAAAGTGAATGTTTAAGACTGATTTTGATTTGATTTTGGAATAAATAAATAGCTGCTCAACAATGCTGCATGTTGATGCCTCCTATGCAGGTTGGTCTACACCTATATCTTTCCCCTTCTCCTTCTTATAAATCTTTTTATGTACATACTTTCTTACTAATTAAAAAGCAATGCCACTCTGTCTCTCCTTCAAGTGATGTTGGAATGAGTTTGGGTCTGGTGTTGCTGGTTCATTGCTGCAGTAACCCAAGGAAACGGGGATGTTGACAATAGTTCCTGAAAAAACCGGACAGCTGCACAAGTTATTGCCTTATTGTGGACCGCTGTGACAGAATCAGGAAGGCATAACAATGCAGTACATTACTTTTCACATTACTTGTAATAAGTAATGCTGAGGTGCTTCGAAGAAGGCGGTAGGCTGCACAATGACACAATGTTGACACAAAGTAGCTTCCTGTAGCGAAGTTATTACAGCACTCAGATGAAAACATGCTTATGTCTGGAGAATTTTCCCCACTGACGACCACTAAACATTCACAACTGTGCTTGGCATTTAAAGTAATGTCCATCTTGACTAGATGTCAGTAAGGCAACATATGCAGTTTATCATAACAGTGTGTTGTTGTCTCTGGGTTATTGTTGTTTTTTAACAACACGTTTTCATGTTTTATTTAGAATACAACCCTGCCTGAAATATTCAACAGAAAATAACAGCAAATTAAGTTTTTAGACTGTTTTTGAAGAGCAAAATGGCAAAGCTGTTTTACTTTGAAAGAGTCAACTCAGAAGGGTTTCCGAGTGGTTTTCTGACATTAATTTGGCAAACTAAAGCATTGTTATTGATTCCCTATTATCCTTTGGATAAGTCGACATAATTTCCCACTCTTATATCCTAATGGGAGAATTTTATATTGTAATGTAGTCAGAGATCTGGTTGCAGCCTTTACATGCTTATGCAAACAACCTATCTCAGTGAAAATGGTCTGGTCTGTATATAGCATACAGCTCTGAGAATATGAGCATGTTCCTCGGAGACGTTACTCTGTAGGGACGGTTAAACATATGGCCTCAGTGTGCTCTGGCATGCTATAAAAACTACATTTAGTTACTGTGTGCGGGAGTGAAAAGTTTGTCATCAGCTTGAAATAATCCACAAAGATAATCAGATACACCCACCAGGCCTCAGAGATTTGGAGTCTTTTTTTAGAACGGCAGCTACAGTGTATTTTATAGAATAAATAGCTAAAAGTTGGTAAATGCTTTGCAAAATTGGATGTCACCATGAAATAAAATTAAGTTTGCTTCTCGGCTCAGAGCACCCAAGAGGTAAGATTCCCTTTTTCAGAGATAAAGTGTCACTTAATCATAACTTCCCCTCAAAAAGTAACATTTTTTAAAAATGTACTTATTTTCTGTCTTGTTACGTCCTTGTGGAATATTAAGTTCCTAGTACAACTGCCTCCCCAGGACAGATAAGCTTCAACTGAAAGTATCATTCGCCACATCTTACTGAGCCATGCATAATCATCAAACAAAGGACAGGTGCAGCTCTCAGGCCCAACAGTACATCCCAGCACACAAAAAGACACATTTTGACTGACAGCATGACAGTAATTCTGCGTTCCAGTCAAGTTAACAAATAAAGATTAACAACATTGACATTTCTTTTGCTTTTACAGTTCAACTATTACCTGTTATCTTTGTATGTTGAGAGAAAAACATGTCAGCACAGCAATGAAACGTAAAAATTCAAGGTATAACAACAAATCCCACCCTGTCAATTTTAACTGTCAGACTAAAGACTACAATAAAAATTCCAAAATGTAGACTTTGAAAAGAAGAATAAATAATAAATTAAATAATATGAAGATAAATAAAATTAATAGTGTGGTGAAAAGCAGAGTTGAGTATTGGTTAAAAATTATTATTGGTTCTTCCAGCTTTTTAACCTTCAGAGGGATCAAAAATATCCTGAACATCAAGGTAAAAGCTATTATGAAAGCTGTTCTGCTTCCACTGCTTATATTGATTAGTAGCAGTCATGTGAGATTTGCTGCAGACCGTCAGTCATCCCTTTATAGTGCATACACAGACATATATGCTGGTGGCATTGACATTGACATAAGACATTTGCAGTGTAACAAATGTCATACATAAAATAATGTTCTATTTTACCTCTGTCCATCTTAAATTGCTTGGGCCCGAAGAAGACGGCTACATTTCTGGATATTATTCACTGATGATTGAATTTTTACATGATCAAACTTTAAAGTCTACGACACAATCATGCTCGTCTGTATGTGGAATGGCCCGAGACATCAAAGATCACCAACATCCAGTTCTGATTTAACCTTTGTCTCCTGCTTGCAGAAATATTTCCAAACTTAGAACATTTGAAATTACACACTGTAGATGATGAAATATTTTTCCATTGAATAAATGTTCGTTGCCGGTTCGAGCCTCGGTTGGGGCGGGGATCAAACTGGGAATCTTTCTGTGTGGAGTTTGCATGTTCTCTCCGTGTTAGCGTGGGTTCTATCCGGGTTCTCCGGCTTCCTCCCACAGTCCAAAGACATGCACATTGGGGATAGGCTGATTGGAGACTCTAAATTGCCAATAGGAGTGAGTGTGTGTGGGCCCTGTGATAGAATGGCGACCTGTCCAGGGCGTACCCCGCCTCTCGCCCGTTGTGAGCTGGGATTGGCTCCAGCCCAACCCCCCTCCAACCCCGTTCAGGGAAAAAAGTGGTAGAAAATGGATAAATGTTCTGAAATTGCTTAAAGATTCCTTTTGTTTTACAGTTTGCCAAAGCTTTGCCCATCATTTCTCCTGAGATACATACCACCCTTGCATTTATTCAATTAAAAATTGTCTAAGAAAATTGTCTTTTTCTCTAGGATGAAAGGTGAACTTAAAAAAACTTGCCTATATGTCTCTAGTCATTGTTTCATTGGCATGTTAAGCATGCACGTGTTACTGCCTTCGTTTGACTAACCTAAACCAACAAAGACATTCTTTTGTTTTGTTTTATTAGACATTTGTCTTTATGTTTCTAAGATAGATCTTGTCCTTGGCAAGTACAAACACCAATGTAATGTAAACCTGTTGTTAGCCTGAAGCTACATAGCAGCTAATCTAGCTATATAGTAGCACTAGCTAAGTTTTGAGATAATGTGGGGTAACTGAGTATATTTAGTGACATCACATCAGCTAATTGAATAATGTTCACACTGAAGCTGAAAATTACTATAATGCTGTTTAGAGTAGTTCAGTTTCCAATTCACTCAACCAATTTAACATTGCTGGTAATGAGTGTAACAGGAAGACTTACAAAGCAGCCAGCCATGTAGAGATAAATCATTACAAGGTAACACAGCCGACTTATGTTCCTATGGACATTTCTTTAAAAAAAAAAAAAAAAAAATTAAAAATTTTCCAGATAATTTATACTAAGTTGTTTTATTTCTCAAGTCTCTTTAATATGACCAATAATCACAACGGTGTGTGTGTGTGTGTGTGTGAATAAGTGTTAGAGACAGGAGCAAAGAGTTAACTCATAATATAGTTATGATAAAAATGTTTTAAGCATGGCCACTTCTGGGCTCTATACCAACACTGCTTCTCGTTTGTGCTGCTCTACTGGTTTAAGATCTGGTGTCTGTGGAGGCCATTGAAGTACAAAGATGACTCGAGCTTTGTGACATGGTTCATTACCCTGCTGGAAGTATCCATTAGAAGAGGTTACAATGTGGTCACAAAGGGATGGATATCCACCCCACACAAATACCATCGACCCGCTTAGGTGTTGACAAGCTGTGATGAAAACTACATATTTCATGTTATCTCTACCAAATTCTGACCTTACTATCAGACCAGGCAACGTTTTTCCAAATATTGGCAACACATATAAATTATAGCCTCAATGTCCTCCTTTTGGGCACTCTGTGGTCTTCTGCCATATAAATTGAGTTACTACAATGAGATTGGCTTATTAAAAATGTTTTTAAAAAGTAACCAAACAAGTGTACCTAATAAAATGGCTTGTGGGTCAATAAACTCTTCACCAGGTGTAGCTCTACAGCAAATGTTAGATATATTTAGCAGTTTTTTTTCCCAAAATTTCACTTTATTTAATAACAAAGACCTCCCATCACCAACAGCTATTGCATAAGAAACACAAATTGTACAAAAAGAACCAAACAAACTAAAAAATTTCTCAAACAGAACAATTATGATAACAGGCGTTTCCACATTCACGGCCGTACCGTCTTTTGAGGCAGGCAGTTGATTCTTTAATCACCATTTAACACTGACATGGGAATCTTGAACAACACTGAAATTATTGGTAATAAACTAAAGCACCATTAAAAACATACCTAGAGAATTAGCTGTGCATAAAATATGAAGGAAATAAATAAAACTTAGATATTTCCGGTCAGTCTACAGTAATCACTCCTCCTCTGTGTAATGTCATTGCAACAAATTATAGTGCTGAAACAGATGTGAGCACCATGGAGAGAAAACAGGAACATCATGAGCAACGTAAAAGATGGGGAGTAATCTGCCTAATTTATCTTAAAAGAATTTCGAGTGACCCCACTGCCTATCACAATTACATGGCAGCTCATGTTAATGTGAGCCCTGTTAGCCACAACCTTTACAGTTGTGAGGTTCAATTGTTTTTGGACATCTTGTTTGTTTGTCATCGGTGAGGTAAATTGCTCGAATCATTCGACCCACTGGAACACGCCCAATAAGATGCTGCTGCACCCCCCACTTCCACTGAGAAAACAGGAGCTGGGTTCATTTTGCATACTGTGACTTCAACTTTCTACGTTTTGTGGCAAATGTTGGGGTTTAAGGCAGATATGTTAATAAATCCTGTTACTAAAACCAAAAGAAAATGTGTTTTACTGCAGTGAAGTTTTCATCATCATACATGTGGAGGACAATGTAGGAGATAAACTTCTTCCACTGTGCTGAAAAAATTCCCACCCTCCCCTCTATGAGCTGGAAGCTGTTCTGGAAAATAAAAATATACAATGCTACGCAAGTGTGTGCGTCATTGTTCTCCACGTAAAAGCAATATCCACAGGGTATGTTGACTAGAAAACATCCACCTCTAAAGAGGCCGTAGTGGGAGAGCCTGTGGGGGGTTATGGTGTGTGTGTCTGTGAATGAGACAGAATGGAATGAGATAATGCTCTCTAGATGGGTTAACAATGAAATATTGAGGTGAAGACAGCTGCGATTATGAGGATGATGATGTAAGGGTAGGAAGTGCCAAGTGAGATCCATAAAGTTTAGCTGCTGCAGAGGACCACAAGCTTGTTGATGCAGAAGAGTGGGGGTGTTTGGCTAGTTTGCTCACTGTGGGGTTTATTTTAGGCCTCACAGTGCGCCGATATCATCCAAGCTTGAGGAAATATAGGGAAGTTGTCATTTCCTTTAATTGTTCATAGTACAATCATTATGTTTTTAAAAACAATAACAGATGAGTGACTTGCATCTTAAAAAAAATCCAGTGATAAACAATGACTACACAAGGAAAAACAAAAATGTATGCAAAATCCCATTCAGATTAAGCTCTCAGACCCACACGCGTACACACACTACGATAAGATTTAAATAGATTAGTCCAGATTGGCTTTGTGCTCATTGTTACATGAATTTCATGTGCAGAACATTTCCCTTCTTTACATGATTAGCAGAAGAATGAACGGCCTGTTAAATGTCAAAAGACCAGACACAAAAATGGTGAATTGGTTAAGAATATAATTTTTTAAGGATAAGAGAAGGGGGCTGCAGTCTTACTCTACAAAAGTAGTCCAGCTATAAAATGATAGTGTTAATCACCACTTAGTATACGCTCGATCTCCTCTAGTCTCTTCAGAGCAGCTGCCCGTTTTTCTTCTATATCTTTCATCTCTTTAGTGGACTTCCCTTTAGTCCGTTTGCCAAACTGGCTACTGTCTAAAGATTCAGAGTGGTCTTCCCCTCCACCTCCAAGGCTTTCTGCAGAGGATTTCCGCACATTCTTCTCCCTGCCAGCCCCCTTTGCAACAGCATCAGCACCCCTCCCTTCCTGCTCGCCCACCGCCACATCTCCTCCTTCCTGTGACGTTTCCTCTTTAGCTGAGGTGGTGGCTGCCTCCTTTCCAGAAAGCGGCTGCCCCGCCGCGCTCATGGCAGCCATTTTATTACGTACGATACTCAAGTGGCGGTGCACATACTCCTCATGTGGCGCCAGTGCCAGCGTTTCCTCCAGGCAGCGCTCGGCCCGCGGCAGGTCCCGCTCCTCGAAGTAGACCACGCACAAGTTGTGTTTGCCTTGGACATTGGTTGGGTCCATGTGCAAAATACGTTCAAAACAAGCTTTGGCGCCACGGGTGTCCTTCTTATGGTTCATGAGGATGTCACCCTTCAAGATGAGGCCTTTAATATGCTCTGGGTGGTGATGCAGCAGCTCATCCAGCACGGGCAGTGCATCCGTCTCACGTTTAGACTGCGAGTACAGCAGGGCCAGGTTAAACAGGGCACTTCGGAAGCCTTTCTGCAAACCGATAGCTTTACGCATCCAGCGCTCAGCGGCCAAGTTTTCGTTGGCATCCATGGCCAGCATGCCGAGGTTAAAGTAGCCGTTGGCATCGCCGGGCTCCTCCTCCACATAGGTGAGCAAACGCCGGTTAGCTTCAGGCCAGAACTTTGGCTCACCTGGAGGCAGAGATAAGCACAATAAATAAAGATGGGAAATAAAAAATAATTAAAGATTTTGCCGTCTAGATTCAGGATGCAAGACCTTACTTAGCTTACAAATTGTAAATATGTATCTGCTTTCAGGTGTCTTTCAGGCAAACAGCCCGCATCAAGCCACTACTGAAAGAAACCTCCCCTTTCTTAGTAAGATTATCAAAAAGTTTTCTTTCAACAGTTACACAACTTCCTGATAAAACATTTAGGTCTTAAATGACATCTGCTTGGTCACAGACTGCAGCAACAGGCCAGAAGAGAAAATAAGGGCTTAAATTCACTGAATGTGGCTACACAACCTCCTACAACACATGTTTCTATGGTAAATCATTGAGCTTAGAGCAGCTCACCAGGACAGGAACATGGCACCTATACCTGCTGTAACTGGAAGTTACAGTCCTCACTAAGACCAAGAAAGTGGGTCATACAACTCCCATTCTGAAAGCTTTACACTGGCTTCCTGTCTGCCAAACTATTGGCTTCAAAATCCTGCTGTTAATTTATAAAACAGTGAATGGTTTAAAACAAAAAGACAATCAGGACCTTCTGGTTTGTTATGAACTAGCATTTGCATTAAGGGATCAATGCTCACATCTAAGGAGAGCTGTTTTATTAATAAATAAATTAATTAATCCAACGTTGAAGTTTTGTTAGTTTTTTTAAGGTTTTGATGAGGGAAAAACTTTGACAGTCTTTACTCATTTAATTTTATCGATATATTCGGCAGCAGATTTATGAAAGACACGAGGAAACTTCCACTGTAATCATACTACCTATTAAATGACTTTCATACTGTTCAATGATTGCCATGTTCATTTATACATGAACAGGGAGGGAGGATGGTGCCTCCATTGATGATATCACTGAGATGGTCCAATTAACAGTAGGAGCTTGCTAAAGAGGAGAAAGGTCAAATTGTGGTATTTTGCAGTGACCCCAAGAAAACACTTGCTGCAGGCTTATTGGATTTAATGCTGAGCTTCACTGCAGTCTTGAAGGTTAGGGTCGACTTTAGAGGAAGCTGACGCTCACAGACGGCATATCAAAATCCAAAACAGCACAGACCAGCAGTGCTTGCAGGAACAGGAGCATCAACGATACCTCAATGGGCTTCACAACCACGCATGCAATGTACAAAGGGTGGGAATCTGGATGCAATGTCTATCACTTCAGCTTCACCTGGGTTCACCTGAGAAGAACCGATGACAACGCAGCCCCAAGAGGCAACATTTAGACTGAAAACCACAGACATGCTAAGCTTGCTCCCAGATGAGCAAGCCCACATGACGCAATAATACCCATGCATCTATTACACCATTTATTTAAAAAAAATAAGCATATATCCTAAAACCAGAAAACCCACGTTTAGATATTAACATGACTGTTAATCAGAAGACTGATCAAAAAAGTTAATTGCCCTGTAAATTGGCCCAGCAACAAACTGGTGATCTGTTCGGATGATACACTGCCTCTTGTCTGCCGATTGCTAGGATAGGTCTACATAAACCTGAATTGGTTCATAGAAAATAAATGAATAACAGGCATATATTAATAGATTTGTTTTGTGTTTAATAGGCACTACCATTTTACTGAACCATGTAAAAGGTACCAGAGAAAAGAAAAGGAAAACCTGTTCACCTCATGTGCCCGCATGCACCACCCAGGTGACTTGGTGGTTAAATTCTTAGATTTCCGTATTAAAAAAACACAAAAAAAAAAAACCAAAAACACTAAAAGGCAATCTAAACAAGTCTGATTCGATATTCATTAGACCTCAAATGTGAAGGCATTCAAACGCTGACTGCCTCCAGACAGAAAGCAGGCAATTAAGTTTTTACAAGCAACAGCAGAAACTAGTCAAAGAATGTATAATGACTGTGGCGTGCATGGAGTGCTGCCATGGTTTGAACCTTACTGTAAAGGTGACAAGAAACCTAAACCTGAGACACACTATGCAGCATTTCTGAGTTAAAGTCAAGGTAGTTCAGACTGATTTTAGTTGTAGATGTTATTGTATGGTGCGTTGTCAGTTTTCTATCTGTGAAAGTTGACTAAGTACACAAGCTGAAGCAAAGAGCCACTCATGGGAAATTTTAAATGTGTAGTTTGGCTTCAACTTTGCAGATAAAGTTGTCATTTGTGCAAAGAACTAGATGGTAGAGGAGCATTAAGGGAGAAAACATGGGATGAATCAGATGAGCACTAAATTAAAAAAAAATAAATCCACGCCCTGTTGCCACCTTAACTACACATCTTTTTGTTTTTATTCTGTAAAGCACCCAAGATAAAATCAAACGCGTACATATTTGCATTGTGCAGAGAACTTGGGCTGACCTGCAGGTTTCCACACGCGGGAAAAACTAACATAAACTGCTTAACTTCCAGTCAAACCTGCTGTAAATAAAACTGCTCACCAAATGTTTTTGTTTCAGGAATTTGTTCAAACATGACCTGATCGAAACCTGGCTACCAATACCAAGTTAGTGCATGCAGGTTTCCTTCAAATATAGCGGGCATTTCTTAAGAATCTGGTCACACCCTAAAGGGAATACTGTGGCAGCTTCTCTTGTTTGTCTTTGCTGATTTGATAAGGTCTTTAAAAATTGCTACTTCTCATAAGGAAATGAATAAAGCTGCTTTTTGCACATTCAGAATCCAGATATTTACACTGCGTTCCCGCTTGGACTCCAAGTCTCTGTGACATAAATTTCACCATGCAAATGCACTGCAAATGCATGTGCATCTGGAAAAACAACTTACTAGACTAAGAGAAGATGATTGTTTTAAGAGGAAACTGCATGAATGCCAAGCATGTGCATGTCCCACCTGACCCAAAAGGTAATCATACATAAAGCATATGTCTGCACAGCTTTACACTCTCATATAACTCACCTGATTCCTGCATGAGGAGTGCAGAGTTAAACAGGGCCAACTTATGGCGTGGATTGAGCTCCAGAGCGTGGTTGAAATTCTTCAGGGCTTCTGACGGGTCTTTCATCTCAATGTTAACAATGGCTAGGTTGTACCACAGATCAGCGTTGGAGCGATCCAGCTCCAGAGCACGGAGGTAAGCATCGCGGGCTTCTGTTAGTTTGTTCATCTTCAGCAGTAGCTCACCTCTAGGTAAAGAAAGAGCACAATAATTGCAGTGGATGCCTTAAACATCAAAAATACCAAGTCCGACTTTTAAAAAAGTACAACAATAAAACAAATGATATAACAACATAAGTTAAGATGCCTGTCTGTACCAAACAACTAAAATGGATATAATGTGGCACATATTACAAAGTGGAACCATAGACTGAAATGGACAAATAAAAGATGACTCTCATTTACTGAAATGTTTTGCAGCACAAATTATTGTTATTATTAAAAGGTCATGGTAAAGAAGGAATTAAATTAGAGGAATTGGTGTGGCATTTTGAAAAAGACTGGAATCTGATTGCTGCAAAGTTCAAAGCATCTTGCCTGCTGATGTAGGCTTGTTTGAAGTCTGGCCTCATGCTGATGGCTTGTCTGTAGAGCTGATCGGCTTCCTCCAGTCGCGAGTCGTTGGCTCGAATCAGATTTGCCAGGTTGATATAGACATTGAGATGATTGGGGGCCACGCGAGTCGCATATTTCTTACCTGGAATAACCTGACGAACGTTCAACAGATAAATCATCAGTCTTGAGTACTTTTATAACGTCTGAGAAACAAAATTAAATGCAAAGTAGTGGACCAAAAGATGTCTAAATTTGTTCTAGGAGACCGCTTGTCAAGAGGTTTTGACTCAGTATAATGGATAATTTAGATAATTTTTCTGACAATCAGTGATCTAAAACTAGATGCAGTCTCCATTGTGACATCTGGTGACAGCTGGACACTGATGTAAGACTCAGCTGCTTACACTGGTAAATAGGCCAGAAAGGGGGAAGTAGCTTGTGTGTGGAAAAAAAGAGAAGAAAAAAAACAGTAAAAAAAAAAATATTAATTTAAAAGTTACTTATAAAAAGAAAAACAGAAAAAAACACATTCAAATATAAATAAAATTAAATAAAACAATTTCAAATTATATCAAATATGATACAACACACGCACAAAATGTTTAAATACCCTGAAAACAAAGGTGACATCCTGGAGACTAAAGGTCATGCTACGCTTGCATCTGGCAGAAAGACATGCATTAGGCTGAGATACCTGTGGCATCATAGATTTGGCAACCAAGTAAGCTTCCTCTGCCTCTTTGGACCTGTTCAGGTTCTTGTAGGTTCTTCCAACGTTCATGTGAGCGCCGATGTCATCTGAGGTAACATGCATAAAAAAACAGCAAGAACAAACATTTGCAATTATTATGTGCTAATCTCTACTAACACATGTAATAATTTATATATATTTCGGAGAATAATGTCAATTTATTTCAAGGAGGCTTGAACCAAACGAGACCCTGCTGTTTCTATTTGGACAAGCTGAACTGATGCCCGATTAGTCAGTACAGCAGGAAATTCTCACTGGGCGAATGTGTTTATATTGTTAATCTCAGGGAAACACTCATGGGTGGTAAACCAATGCCTCATGTAATGGCAACTTTCCTGAGAACAAAAAAAAAAAGTGGGAGAAACCGGCTGTTGCATTTGCACATTTTCCAGAATAAAATGAATAAAACAAAGTCAGTTGAGGTTTGTTTAACTGCAGTCATGAGATTATGAAACAGGGTTTTTATCCATGTGTGGAGAGAAGATCAAGAGCCACTATGGAATCATTCAACGCTCCAACAGACATGCCTTTCATCACCTCCAGAATGAACTCACTCAGTTTAATCCTCATTGCACAAATACATGATAAACTGCACCTCACTTTACACAGCTTGTAGTTATAATCTTTTCTTTTTGTTAAACTTCTATTTACTGTGCACAATTCATATTTGAAGATCATTTCATTGAATTCTTTTGCCACATTTTGCAATTTCTTATTTATCTATCTAACGGTTTCATTGTGGATTATTGGAATTTTCAAAACTACAGGTGGGAAAACAATCCATTCATACAATTTTGAGGCTACAACATATTATTAGACCACCTTTACCTTTCAGTGGTAAGGATTCATTATGGTATGCAATATTCTTAAACCTTGAATTGTGTTCCAATAAAAGGAGAGTCAAATAGCATAATCCCAAATATTCTGACTAGGATTAAGGTCTGAACTAGAGATGGGCAATGTCAGTGGCTTTTGTAAGTTCAACTAACTGGACCAAGTCTACTGCAGAGCCAACTCAGAGAGGCAGACAACTACTCATACTCACACCGGCTCCTTGAAAATTTAGAGTAACCAATCAACCTAACATGCGTTGTTTTAGATGGAGCAAAGAAGTACCCAGAGAACCCCCGCTTTCCACAGGGAGAACATGGAAATACCACACAGAAAAGCTCCTAAACTCGATTAGTTGTCTTTAATATGACACAGAGGAAGGAGCTGAATCCACCTGGGCCAAGACTAAAGCTAGCTTCACCCCCTTTACACTCCTATGTCTGCTTTAGGTTGGAGAGTGGACATAGGAGTTTGTAACCAGAACAGCTGGAGCATGCATTGCTGAAGCTTATGGTGAAAACTGGAGGTAGCTCTTTTAAGCTAACTTTCTGCTCCAATCTCACCCATACATGGCATACACTCATCGATCTAAGCCTCTGTTCACAGTGCAGGCAAACGGACACAAATCCAACTTTTTTTTGCCCCATATATGATCTTTTTATTCTAATCTGAACAGCAAAATCCAGTTTTTTCAAACTTAACCCAGGAAACTTTCACACGCATACCCACATTTTTTCATAGCTGGTTGCATTTCATTTTCTGTTATCAAAGTGAAACAACAAATATGTGCCAGAGGCGATGGAACACCATAAGACGTACAAATAGTTGTCGACTAAGTGTCTCATTATGGCTAATTGACTTATTATAAACTGTACATATCCCTTGTCTGGACCTGAGCTATCAGTTTTGCTATCAAATGAGCAGACACTGACAGATGATCGTGTATAAAAGCATTTTGTTGTGGTAGTGAAATTGATCTGTATGAATACTCCATAAAAAGTTCCAAACAGGATGAAAAAATGACTCCACAAGCCTGAGTATAATTTTACAAATGATCAGACATCTAAATTAACGGGTCTCACCTGGTTGGACGCGAGTGGCTTGGAGAAAATACTGCAGTGCCTTCGTGTAATTGCTCTGATTCTCTAAGGCGTGACCAACATTGTTCCACAACTTTGCGTTGTTCTTATTAACCTGAAATGACAGATATGACAGATGAATAATAAATCCTGATACGCTTCCTTTTTTTTCTGTTTGTTTAAAGTTTTTTAATCATATATAAGACTAAGACTTTTCTCAAAAGACAATTAATCGGTTAGAAAACTGGAAAACTGCCAAAATACACAGGCAGCATACCTTCAAAGCAGATGTGAACAAAGTGTACTCTGACTCCCAGTCCAAGTTCCTGTGAAAAGTCTTCACTGCATGTGTAGTTAAAAGAACTCCAATCATCAACCAGGAAATCTTCTTTAGGTGTCTACAAAAGATCATTTATAGACTTTGACTTTACGGTGATTTGGTAAAGTAAAAATGTTGGTCAGACACAGATGTGGCTACAGGTCAGAGTGGTGGGTAAAGAGTTTGACTTTACATTGAAGGAAATGTTCTCAAACTTCACACCATGTGAGATGAGGTCATAACATTCATGGCCTAACCTACTCAGTTTAACCCCAGAATATGTATCCTTTTTCAGCCATTACCCCCTCAGCAAATGCAGAGTTTTCTTGGTTGGAAATAAGAGGAAAACATTGCTGTGGCATCAGGGGAAAATTTATTAGAACTTTTAATTAAAGAAACCATTTCAAATGTTTAAAACAAACAAACAAATAAAAAAACACAATCATCTTGAATGTGATTAATCCAGGAGTTATTTTTCTCACTGCTAAAAGCTCACAATGTATTTGTGTAAACAGCTATAAAAGACCCTGTTCTCCACTTACCAAACTATTCCAGAAAAGGACACATTTGTAAATATGGTCACCATCAATGTATTGAACAAAATCTATAAGTTATGGACTTACTGTTGTCTTTCTGAGGTTTTTTGAAAAAATGTATTTAGTCTCACGACATGCTCAAATGTTAATCACTTCTACAGGGGGTATAAAAGAACGTTTTCATACTTCACCAATAAACCCTACCCAACTTCTGGCTTTTGGAATCAACAGGGAAAAAATCTAAACTTGGTGGGAATGTTGATCAGCAGTGGTGGAAAATTGACTTCTGCACAGATGATAATTTTATTAGACATGTTCCACTTAGTGTTGCCAAATTTAGCTCAGTGTCAGATGAATTCAAGCTAAAACAAAACTGTATTATAAGTTTGCAAACGTGCGTGAAAGTCAGCTGGAAGCTTCCTCTTATAGAACTTTTATATGGAAGATAATCCCTCCCTGTTCTTTTCTTTTGTAAGACAAAGCCCTTTGAGACCCGAGATACATGGTATAGATGGTTTCATCTCTCGGTTAAAGCAACAGAATTTATTGTTCACCTTCATGTTTATGTTAGTAACCTAACCACCAGGTAGAATAGACAGAGGTATGTTGTGCATAAATTGAGTGAGACTCCAAACTACACAGAGGTATGCTCTTATACCTGGACACAATTTTGATTAGTTGTCTTTAATATGACACAATGTTGTGAACATTAACAGAGTTCACAACAACTTGATGAAGTTTCAGTGTTTCTTTATACTTGGTAAAAATGTGTTGTTAGGGCAACAGTATTACCAGAGGCCATACCAACACAAGAAAAAGACATTGTCCATATTTAATGTTTCGCTGCTTGTCAGATATCAACTATTTTGGAAGCTCAACCAGACTGATGTGAATAATAATTATAGAGCTTGTAGTGAGACTAAAGTCTAAATGGAACAGCACTTAAAGGCAGAATAATCTCTACTTGGAAAGATCTGAACAGTAGAGAGTAGGAGCAGGAAATATACTGAATGTACTCCATGTATCTTGAGTTGTCCTATGAGCGTCATAAATAATCTACATCATGAACGTTCGTAGTTCTGCTTATTTCACTCACAGCAGATAGACGACACACCATGCGGAAAAGAATGCGTGTACTATATCACAGTATAGTACCAGGGCATCGAGGGTATCCACTTTGCTTCTAGCAATAGCAGGAAGACCTGTGTTTAGGGATAATGTCTTCCATTGTTAAAAAACAGTGAGTACAAGATTTTCATTGATTCTTTAAAGAAAGTATGAAGGAAAGAAAGATTACATGTTTACGAGACAAAAACTCACCCTTTATGTGAAACAATCTTGAATCCATGCGCTACAAGAATGCAAAATCCCATACTGGGAACATAAAGTACTCTTTCTGCTACAACAAAACCCACAGGGAAGAAGAGGTTGGAAGCTGGAATAAAAGGCAGGACGATCAAAGACAAGGCCTGAGGAAGAGAAAAGAAAAACATAATAGTGCAGAAATGTTGCTTCAAAATTTTTAAGCAAAGACTACTACTACAAATACTACTGCAACTACTACTAATAATAATGGTAAGTTATAATAAGCATCTATACATGAATCCGAAGTTGCTACAAGAGTTAACACCAACATTTTTTTTTTTTGCACTACAATGACACTCACTCAAACTGCCCATGTTTTACCCGGTTGTGTAACTCTGAAACAGAATTTATTACTTTTTAATGATCAAACTCATGGTTTCTTTGCTGCTCTCATGTATAGTTCCAGTTTTCCGGCAAATATAAGGAAGTATTATTTGATGTTCATTTAGATTTAAAAAAAGAAAACCGGAGACAGAAAACTAGAAATAAAATGTTAAGAATTTTAAAGGCCAATACAAATATTTTCCAATCTTAAATATTTTTATGTTAACATTAATGTGATTACGTTGCTATTGAGGTTACTATTGTATCAGGTTTCATCAGGTTATAGTAAAACACACTCACACATTGATAGGAGAGACATTGGTTGACTAAATTAATCTGATTTAAGTAAGTTTTTAATAAAAAAAAAAAATACCATGCCTGTGGCTGCGCAATATTAATAAGGCCAAAGGTTGTTATAATGTAGCAGGAAAAACCGCTTCTTTAAATGTTTGTATGCGTGTGTGTGTGTATTTGTGTGTGATACCCAATCCATGAATCACATCGATACAAGAGACTGATAGAAATATTGAATTGAAATCAGCCCCAACCTTGGGTAAAATCAATCTCACAGCCATCCAGTGACAGGATTTTAGGGATACACTCTACTTATGGCAAATTCCTATAGTATTTAAAACTAAGTTGAGACTGGAGACAGCTTGCATGCCATTAAAGGTGTCCTGTAAAAATGCAGTGCAGCTGCCAAACAAGAATTTGATGGACTATTTTTGGTATTATCAGCATATAGTAGTAGATAAGCATTGCCAGCAGCAGATGTAATGTCACTGATGTAAACGTTATATAGTGGGGATCCGAGAGGTTCCCTTGTGGGACATCATAAGAAAGAACCAGGGGAGCTTAAAAAATAAAAAAAAGGCTTTCACCTTTACTAAAAGTTGTGTTAAAGCAGTAGCTCTGCCATACAGTTCTCAGAGAATCCCATGTCTAATTCTGATTAGCAGGGTATTTTAGTCCATGGCCCATTTTAGTCTGAAGTCTTTGTCAGATCAACAAATACAGCAACACAGTATGCTTCTCTATTTGAGACTTAAGAAGTGATTAAGAACTGATTGAAGTTCTAAATTACATCATTTTGAAAAGAAAGGTTAAACTTTCAAGCAGTGCAATGATGTGAGTTCTTTAATGAAAGAAAAAGGTCCAGGGCATCTAGTCCAGCAGATCTGTGTATTTCCTGGGTAAGTAGCTCCCTGAATACCTCGGACTCGAATATCGTTCAGACACAGAAGGCTGTGGGACAGGATTTTAGGCAGAAAGCTGTAACAGGTGGGTGGGTAGCGGGTACCTTGTTGACAGAAGAGCAGGTTGAGACTACAGGAGTTGTCCTCAACAACACAGCCAACTATGGAAAGGTGTTGATTAAAGTGGTCCACCATTTTGGATTCATCTGTAATAACAAAGTCTTAATATTTAATCGCAGTGGGCCAGTGGGAAGGCAAATTTCTATTTTCAGTTTTTTAAATCGTGTTCCAGGATAATTTGCAGTCAGTTGCGAGCCAGATGGGTAATTGGGAGCTTTTGTACGCAAGTATTTACACCTGAACAGTTTGATGGCAATGACATTTTTGGTGACCTTGCTATGATGTAGAGGCATGGAAAAGTAGTCATGCTGGGTCCTAGCACCGATTATACGTTACAAAAAAAACCAGGCTGATGGTAACCAAAGATTTTAGAAAAAATGGCCGGACCTGTGGTGGAGAGCTAACATGTGCCCTGTAGTCTGTCACATAAAAACGGGGCTGGAAATGAGGCTGGCACCTTTTAGGGGTGCCATTAGAACCGTGCAGGAAAAACCACAATAAATTGACCAACAATAAGGAAATCTCTGCTACAAAAATAAATAGCTCTATGCACAATGATCTCAGGTATTGACTAAACATTTCAGCTAATCAACAGCAATTAACAATACTTACCTACTTATACCTTCATATTGCTTTCTCCTGTTTGACATCTTTCAATTTTGGACAGCACATTGTACAAAACAAGCAATTCCTGAAATATATATTTTGTTTTCTACCAACATCAATGTTTTTCCCCAATTAAAGACATTCAAAGCACTGCAATTTCTCCCATGCAGCTTTTATGCAAAAACCAACCACCACAAATGGAAAAAAAAACCCTGCATAGCATGGTTTCTCAGTTGACATCTGTAATCTAAAGCTATTTATTCATCTCATACTCCATTTGAGACGGCAAGTAACCTGGTAATGACCCCAAGTGGGTTGATGAGGTATAATATTATTATGCAGCGTATTCCAAAAAAGCTCTTAGCAAACAAGAGTAAATCATTACACAGGTCATAATTGGGTGCATATTGTGTTGATTTATGTCCCCCTTGCTAAAATAAAAGCTTAAGAGAAATACTGTGAGGAAGCCACCTGACCAACAGCCATTAGTGCAGTTGTGCAATGACATGCTATTTATTTCTGTCAATTGCTAAACCGATGTTTTCCTTTCAAGCTCAAGCAAAAACACATGTTTTTGGTAATTTGTTTTTGTCAATATATTCCCTTTTCTTGGGTTATGCCTTTCAATTTTAGTCCCATGTAGCAGTAATTGTTCCAAAATAGTCATAAAAAGCATAATTAGCATCTTCATACAAAATAAAATCAAAACTTCTCTAGATGGTCTTAAATAGCACTATCCAGTAGGGTAATACGATTAGTATATGGCAAATAATGGTGGCTTTTAGCTTTTATTTGGCATGACAGAATAATTCTCTGCTATGTTTATTTAGCCGTGGATGTGCTTGATAAACACAAGTAACCACTTCTACTGATATGTTTATTAATGCCATTTTCTTGTCCTCCTATGACATGTTGTATAAAAGCACAACAGGAGTTCTGTCTGCTTGACAAAGTGACAGTCCCTCTGCTCTACTCTAGAGATTTGTCCCATTAAAGAAGAAGCTGTTTTTCTTCCTATAAAGCAAAGAAAAATGCCATGATTTAAAACCAATGCTGAGTAAATAGAAAATGCTATTCAATAATTCTAAAAAAAAATACACATTTACAAACCTATTAAAAAACCTTGTACAGTGCCACAACCACATATTATTCACTCCTAATAGACACAATAATCCAAGGAGTCTCTTTAAAACTGTGGTCAGGTTAATAATGAACCACAACACTGCTGAGTGATGCATTCGCTCTATGCTTAGCAGTAATGATTTATTAACTTTTGAAATTTACAACAGATCTTAATATCAGAGCAAACTAGAGTTACATGTGGAGTTCCTCAAGGTTCCATCCTGGGACCTCTTCTGTTTAACATCTACATGCTCCCACTGGGTCTTGTCATACAGAATAACAATATTCATTATCATAGTTACGCAGATGACACACAGATTTATATTACAGTGTCACCAGGAGACCGAGGTCCTGTGCAGGATCTTAGTAAATGCATTGAAGACATTAATGAATGGATG
>JBAMHV010000010.1:8567525-8614963 GCA_037177535.1 Pseudomugil gertrudae
CCAGTTATTCCTTCAGAAGTGAGCCCATCTTGTCAAGTGTGGGAACCTACACAGAAACCCTGGACACACTTGACAATGCATTTCCTTGTTAATGAGCTTTAGGGAATTCAGACTTTTCTATTCTTTTCCGCAAGTCTGTACAATTTTACATTCGAACAAAGTCAATTTGTTTAAAAGGAAAAAAAATGTACACCCTCTTTTAATAAAAATGCTTTTTTCAGGACATAAGACTTCTGGGACAATATCGAGGAGTAAAAATATTTAGCTTAGTTGGAATCATGGAGGAAGAAGTTAACGGGAGCAGACTTTCAGGTTGTATTTTGTTCCATAAGGTTACTGATATTTTTTATACATAATAGCATTAATTTGTCTGCATATTTTGGTTTATTTTTTTCAATTTAATTGAGTTCATTCCTGAAAAAGATGAGAGATCCGTAATACTACCAGAAAGCTGTGGACTCTCCGCCCTAACTACCAACATAAAGCCTTATTTTTTCTTTCAAAATAAATACAATCTGCACCACAGCATTTCTCAGATATTCAGGCTCCCAAAACACTGCTTCCATGTGAATGAAACACCTTTGTGATACTAAAAGTGAATACCTCTCAACTCATCTCCGTATGTACATGGCCTTCATTTCAATCACATTGGCTCTAAATAGTCAAAGCCTTGGGGACCCTGTGTGCTATTTGGGGGTCCTCAAATTGAAAACCACTAATCTATGATGTTTAATTTTTTATTCAACTTAAGATTGAGATGTTTTTGATTGTATACAGTAGTGCCAGAATGTTTTTTTTAGCAGGAACCATGTTATTGACCATACTTCTGTGCACTAAATGCTATTTGTGCCTTTCATACAAAACTCCAAACTATTCCACTTGTATATTAGAAAACAACTGTATTTATACAACAGTTGAATTAAAAACTACATCTGTCCAGATAGAAAATGCCATGAAGACTGGAAATAATGTACTGTGTATGCTATATCAGTAGTATGCAGCGAGACTGCAATAAAACACCTACTCTTTTGCACTAGTGTTTATTATCTGGAGCTTGTGATCTGGTCATCTTCCCTGGTGGCATAGATCCAACAGCCTATCAAGGTCTGCACATAGACTCATTCATTTGAGTTGTGTCAGAGAAAGGATACATGAAATACCTGCTGAATCCTGGGCCCTAACAGACCGAATTGAGTAATACTGGTATACTGCATTGGAAGCAGGTTTTGTTTTAAATGCTTTTTACTGGTGTAAAGTGTGGAAGTGCAGGATAATGCGATATGCGTCATTGTCACAAAAAGATTACTGTTCACATCTACACGTCTATTCCTGCGTTTCAAGAATATTTCCCTTTAGAGCCTGTTTTCAAGTCTTTGCAGTTTTTATCCACCCCAAAACTAAATGAGAGACAAAAACAAACTACAGATAAATTTATGTGCTCAACTGTCCTAATGTTATGTAAATGAGGGCTACAATCAAGTATAGTGGTGGATGGGTATAATCCAGTTAATAAGTCACTTTATGAACTCCTTTGTTCTGCCACAAGAGCAACTAAAACAGAGTCGTGCAAGAGGATTATTCCAAGAATACCAGCAAATCTATATAAATAAAACCTGAATGAGAACAGACGCAAGGCGTTTCAATCACTCCGTTAGCATTCAGACTTCAGCCCAGTTGAAATACAGTTTAGAAAAACAGACTGAAAACTTCACAGCATTTTTGTTTTTCTCCCCTGAGACCTGCATCACTTCACAGTTTGACTTGACACACAGTATCACACGCCAGCAACTGGATAAACACTGGCTTATTAAACACATGATATGGCTGATTCATTGTAGACCTGCAAGAGGTCATTATCTAAGGAACAGAAAAGAGGAGCGAGAAAGAACAACATACAGGACATGAGGTAACACTAGACTGATTTTTACTGACTGGAGAGAATCTAATACAAGTGGGACGCAGGATGGATGCCTAATTAACTGTTCAGTTGTGCTTCCTTAACGCTCAGACCTTAGCCAATCAGTGGGTTGAGGTCTGAGCATTAAAGAGGCACACAGGGTTGAGATCAAAATAATGTGAAAAATAATGTTAAAGACAAAAACAAAGACATTGGCTATTGTTTCAACAAGCTACTGAATCACGTGGTATACTTAAATTTGACACAAACTGCTTCTACAGGCTTAAAAAAACAGTAAATGTTCTGCATTGTCACCAAATATGTTAATTGAAATCCTCTAAAAGCACAGCTAGTATTGCTGTTCTAACATTTAGTTAAGAAGCATCCCATTTTCTCCAGTAGTGTAAGGAGTGTATGTTATACAACATCATCTTACCAATAAATTGCACACTTACAGCCTCGGTGTGGATGGGGTGCACAGTGAACAGCAATGCTGCCACCAAGCTTGACGTCCTATCCAGGAACAACCGGCTCACTCGAAGGAAAAGCACGCACACAACTGCATGTAAAATGACATTGAGCAGATGGTAGGAAGCTGCATTGAGTTCACTGAAGAGGTAGTTCAGTCGGAATGTGAGTACCGTCAGGGGTCTGTAAGACTTATGGCTCCGCTCCTGTACCAATACATACGGTTACACTGTCAGACGCTGTTTTTAAATATCAAAGAGAGCTGATACATTATTATTTTTTAAATGGATTGTATAACTAAACCATGACTTACCTCAGCCATAGGTGTCCCCCAGAAGTCATTGAGGAACAGGTTGCGTAGAGGAGATGAGGGTCGGAGATCTTTGTTGTCCAGGATTGCCGAGACATCATCAAAAACAAATCCACATGACAGACTGTTCCAGTAACATCCCACCACCAGTCCAGTCAGAAGAAAAATCTCCTTCCATGACACGACAGCCATTGCTGACCAAAGCCGTCATTGATCACTGTGCAGGGGGGAAAAAAGGACATATAGCTCAGTTAAGTAACATTTGTACAATGATGTAGGTTTACTTGTTAAAAGCAAATAAATCCAATATATTAATCGTACTTTGAAAATTATTTTCTAGGGTAACCTTATAAAGCAGGGGTTTGTGTTTGGGATCTAATCCCAACCAGACTGACATATATGTCTGTTATATTCCCAGAAAGTAATTTCTACTCAATCCCTGATAGAACTGCAGCTGCAGTATGACTATTATTCACTCAAAGCTGATAATATTACAGCAGAATAACAACGTAAAAGTGGAAATTACAAGGAGTTTGAGGGGTATTATGATCACACACAAGTGATCCCGCAACCGGTGCTGTGACATCTTAATGGTGAAATCTAATTAAATAGCGCTTTGACAGCAGTGTAACGCAAGTGCCAATTAAATGAACAAATCAAACATCGTTATACACAATGTTCGGTAACACTGAACGCCAAAAGAATAAAAAAAAAAAAACCTCATAGTTTAGCAACATAATCCCAAGCTGCTGGAAGGCAATGCTGGCTAATGCTTGAGCTAGTTTAGCTGCTAATGCTAACAGTCTTGATTCCAGACTTTATTTCTAGACAAATTGGAAGTATACGTATTCAAGGCATGTCTTACCGAGCCTAAACCTGGGAAGATTATAGTAACGGGAGAGCTGAAATATAAAAACCCTGGCAGGATATCATGCATTCAGAGTGAACAATTCACAACCAGCTTTCTTTCCATTTGTGGAATAGCTGAAACGCACTACCGCTATCACTTCCGGTGCAGAGGTGACCGGGCAAGTTAACCATTAGCGAAACAAATGTGAATGTTTTTGACGGATTCTTGTGTTGATACGGCCAGTGCAAAAGGTTTTTGCGGCGGTGCCTTAAAACAGTGATTTATTCGTACTTTCAAAACGGTTTGGTTAACTATTCAGTTTACGGTTCTTTTTGGTTTCATTTCTTGTAGGCAGACAGATGTTGTGATCTGTAACCTAGCAGCCAAAGCATCACAATATGGAGACATGGGATGCTTGTTTACTGTTATTTTAATTTACCAACACTTTTCGTGTAGTTCCTCGTGTCTAATTAAGCGATAAAAGACCAGTTTTAAATGGCAGTGCATGCAATTTAAAGGAAGATGAGTGCGGTTGCTTTATCCTCTGTGGTTCAGAGCGTCTTCCCAAAAGATCAGAGTTAATTCATTTCAATGGCTCAGCTACATTTAGCCTAGCATGTCAGCCTGAGTAAGTTAGCTCGCGAACTGTCAACAAACACCGTGTGCAACACCCCATGGCCAAGATGTCAGCTGCTCTCAACTGGGATAAAGTGTCAAGAATTAACCCAAAAACCCTTCATCAATATGAAAAAGACGACCTGGACAAGATTCTTGCCATGTTTGTTTCGGTAACTGTTCACGTTTTGCTCTATAGATTTTTAATATTGCAGCTTGTATATCACAGTTGATGTGTAACAGCTCACAGATATTTAGACTATCATTTAAATTCATCTAAGACAGACAAAAGTTGTGTATGAAGAATCCTACTATAGTAAATACAGATAAGTATTACGTTAAAAAAGGAAAATTGGTGATTTGCCTACAGCAGGAGCATTATACTTAAAAAGTAAAGAAATGTGTATTTGGTATGTTATTATGTTACGTTGCCCCTTTAGCTATACATCTTACACTGTTAAAAAAGTTTTTCCTCTTAAACTGAACCAAATTTATAAGAACATGCATTTGTGGGATGAGCAAGAGTTAAGTATGTGTGATGAGTCCATGAAAAACTTCTCTGCCAATACCAAAGAGCCAATCTCCCTAATCTCCCTTGTTTCATAGTAAATTTGTTGATTGATATTAGAAGGAAAAAAATATATACCTTTTTTTTTCAATCACTTAAAGAATTCCTTGTAACAACCAAGAACCTCGGTAACACATAGAAGAACCATACAAAGACACAGTCTGGAACCCCTCCTTATACTGGTCACTAGCTTGTTCACACACAGCTGTGGGAAGGCATCCATTCTTTAACCAGGATTTGTCACCAGTCAGCAACTCTGTGGTATCCACAGCATACCTAAATTGTTCCCATGAGTGTTTAGTTGGATTGAAGTAGTGGCTGGAGGCAGGTTATCATTTCATGAGGTGGTGTGAGATAAACCCTGCTATGTTGGGGTGAAAGTTATCATCTTGGAGGGTAGAGTTTATCCCAGACTGTGAAGATATGGGATTGCCACTGATTGGTTGCAGAAGATCCAGTTAGGCAGATGTTACCCTACAGAGTCACACGTCTGACAAAAGCTGTTACTCTTATCGTTGTAGCATTGACCCTAAAATCCCAGTTGATCACTGTAGTAGGGTCCATTCTTACAGACGCTGCTGTTCCAGTACCTGCTTGTTAGCGCCTGGCTGTTTGGCATTGGCAGACATGTTTTTCAAGAGTGATATACCAGCATTTAAAACATACTGTGCGCTCTGAACATAAACTTCCTTTTATATCTGTAACACAATGGAGGAACAGTATAAAGTAGTGTAAAATGTAAAAAAAACCACAAGCTTAAGCGTTTGAAAACGTTTACTCAAGCACTGAAGTATAGAGGGATTACAGCTAATCCGATATCCAGCAGATTAGCTTTGTCAACCAAATTTACTTATGAAATTGTATTGATTGTTCGTAGTCTCTCATGTCACTGGGAATCTCGCATAGCTGGCCAACATCTGCAAAAGCACTCCTTCAGCTATTAAGAGTGAGGACTGTTGTCCAGCTTTGATCAATCCGAGGAAAAAAGTCTGCACATGTAGCAGATATCTACATATAAATATACATAGTTTTGCTGTTTCCGAACACTGTTATTATGAGCTAAAATGACTGTACTGTTGACAGATTTTCAAGTGAAAACATTTCTTCCACACAGGCAGAAGAATGGGAAGTGAAGGATACAGCTCCAGAGAACATTATTCAAGTCCTGAGAGTGTGTCAGGCCCTGCTGAAGGTGTCAAGTTTTATTATTTCTACGCTCTGATCTCTCCCATGCACATCTGTTGACTACCTCACAAGTGTAATGTATTTTAGGAGGGAAGAAAGTTGTATGTATAACCACACATGTGACATTAATGTTTTCTGGAGCATACAATGCCTCTGAACTTGCCGTTGGCCTAAGTTTAAGATGCAAATCTCCTGCCTTTCTGTGTCTCTTAGATTAAAGATCGGGAAGTCACTCTTGCAGAAAACTTCATTGATAGTATTGGTGTAGAATATGCAAAAAATGGTAAGTAGGGAGATATTGGCTGTGTCTCAATCAGTGCACTAACACTACTTCGCCCACTATATTTAGGTGCGTAGTGTGTTTACACTACGCAAAAATAGTCAGAGCACTAAAAGTTCCTGGATGCTGCCCTAAAATTTGCCAATAATCAAGTTTTAAATGATGTACACTTCGCGCACTAAACCATCTTGCTGACATAGCGAAATAGGAAGTGCACGACTTTCCAAACAATGGCGCCAAACAATACTGCTAATTTTTATAGATGTGAGTATGAAGCTTTTTTGTTATGGTTCTAATGTTTACCACAGTTTGCTACACATCAAATCATTTTTTGAGAACACGGTAATCGATACAGTACGGTTAGCATACGTAAATGTTAGCTGTTTTTAGCCGCGTAGTGGACACAAAATAATAATTTTGACAAAATAATATGTTACTTTCCTAAGTGGCCAACGTCCAGTTCCATTTGAGACTGCAATTACCCACGATAGTGCACACTACAGAAAAAAGTGCGCACTACATTCCAGCGCACTATGGTATTGAGACACAGCCATTGTCAATTGACATTTTTATATGAAAAGGATGCCTTTTATTAATGTATTTCTATATTTATCTGTATTATAGAGAAGGAACTTCTTGCAAAGGTGTCAAAGCTGGAACAAGAAAGCAAGGTAAGGGTTTGAAGCACACAGTGTTGTGTTTGTCTGGTAATGCGCTGCTTGTGTACTTAACACATAGCACGTGAAATGCATGTTATTTACAGAACCACTAAGGTTTTCCTTTTCTTCTGATCACAGTAATGAATGTGACCACTCTTACAAAGTAAGGAGAAAAAATGAATGCGTGTCACTTGAAATCACTTTTAATGCTTATTTACTTCCGGCAACAGTGCCAAGTCTTTTAGCCTATTACTGAGCGTGACCCTGGCCACAATGGGATTGGCTGTAGTGGCCACTGAAAGACGGCACCTAAGAAGATTACAGCTAATTCCATGCACGCTCCCAGCATTTCCATCCAGTTTCAACTAGATTATTGTTTTGATTTTCCTTGTGAAGTTGGTATACAATGAGACATTTTCATACCTCAATGTTTACTTAGCAAAGGCAAATACGAATCCTTACCTTTCAACTTATTGATGACAACTAGCATCTATGTTTACTCTGTAAACAGTTGGAGGTGAGGAGAGGTTAGGACGTTTTCTTGTGGGGGTTGATTGTTGTTTTTTTTTTCTTGTGTGTGTGTTTTTTTTCTGTGTGCATGTCTTGCTTCCGGTCCTTAAGGCTCAGCAGCTCGGCACCGGGCCAGATGCTCGCTTCCTTAGAGAGGAGATTCGGCAGCTCGAGGCCCAGCTGGAGCAGAGGGACAAGGAATTGACCCAGTTAGAGAAAGAAATGGGCAAGGAGAAGAAAACCAATGAAGAGGTATGAGTGTGCCACCCACAGTACCATCAAACAGTATTGAAGTCAGCCTTCAGGCTCTTTGGTTGATCTATAAATGTCTCATACTGTTTTTGTGTTGGTGGTTTTTTAAAGCATATTGTCTAGAGAAATGTTTAGTCCTTTATATAAAAAATAAAATTAAAAAAAAGCCTGGGTTTATTTTATGTAATTGTATTTGACTTAATATTGCAAAATAATACCTTAACAAAACATTATTACATATTTAGTTCTTTTACAAATAATCTCCAGTTATTTCAATCCTATTAAATCATTGTTTGCTTTAAGCTTCCAGACTTCCAGTTGATTAATTCTGTTGCCAAACTGTGGCTAAGTGCAAATGAAACGGAAGTGTAGTGTGGATTTTCCTTTTTTTGTAATTAATTGTTTTTTATGCTCCTTTTTTTTAACTTTTTTTCCTAGTTGCTTGTGAGATTAGAGGGAGCTGAAGACGAGGTGAAAAAGCTGAAAAGAGAGGTATGCAACAGCTGGCAAGACATCCTACACATTTAATCACTTTTTCACTTTTATTACTTTATGTAAAATCCTGTCATTTCATGCATTTAACTTTCATTTGCTTATCTTCTCTTTTAATCTGTTTAATCTTTTGTGTAGTTAAAAAAACTTAAGAAGAAGGTAAGAAATGTAGCAAGTACAATTAGATTTTATTTAGAATGACTTAGTGTTTATTGTGTTATAAGTTGTTTAAAATTCCTCTTGAAAGTTTGTAGACTACTGTTGTAGAGTAATTATTTTGCTGAAGTATAGTAGCTGTATTTTAGTTGTTACTCAAAGTAGCATTAATAGAAACACAATACTTGGGAACACATAGTTTTTACAGAAGTTCTTTGTTCTGGACCGCCAGAGTGGGAACTTTTAACTTTTTTTTTACAGATAGAAATTTACCAACTTTAGCTTCTAGGACTGTACAATTAATCACTTTAAATCCACATTAAATTAGGTTTCATGGTGCCTGATCCAGGTTTCAAACTTGTAGCAAACTTCTTTGTGTAAAACTGCAGAGAACATGTGAGCTAATCTCCCTCCTTACATACTCGGGTGGGCTTCTCACTCATGGGGAAAATTTAGCCCATAATTTGTTTCCCAGTGAAAGTAATTAACACCTTAATAAGATGAGGTGAAGAGGCATTAGGCTTCATGTTTAAAATAAAAAAAACATGTGAACTCAAGTCATCCTCAGTTCTCATCACAAGCTAATTTTAAGAGCTAATGAAGTGAATAATGTTGATTTTACTGAATATAGCTGCTATAATATTCCTCTAGTTCAGAGCTAACGTATTGATGTAAATAAACCTACAAAGAATAGTGGACCCATTTTAAGCCATATTACAAAATTACAACAGCTTGTTTAGCTGTGTCTCTGTGATGAAAATGAAGCCCTCATCCTAATACGAGTGTTTCCATTTTCACCTCATTCTCACCTCACAGAGTATAAAAAACAGGATTTCTGTCTGATTTTTAGGTGGTTGAAGCCACATATTGTCTGATATAGTTGAAGTGCACACAGTGAACACTGAAAAGAAGCTTAAATCTTACGCTCAAGTTGTTGACTAAATTATCACCTTTTTTCCCCCTATATCTTTCAGGCCATGTAGCTTCCCACACAGCAGCTTTGAATCTGACTGCTAAAACTTTGAAACTTTTAGATTAAATCTTTAAAAAGATTAAAACAGAATTAAAACAATTGAGAATAAAACAGAATATTTTGCTCAACCTATTAATAGCAACAGGAAAGAATTTAAATGCCTATTTTAGCTATGTACCCACTTTAGATAATAAAGGGAAAAAAACAAAACTACACGGCCTTGCAGGTAACGACACTGCTTTTGGTGTCAAACTTTGGCAAGAAATTGGAACTGTACAAGTCAGATCCTGCAGGCTTGGTGGTTGTTGTATCCATTATACTGTTGTATATAATATATTGTTTTGTCATTATTTGTTTTCTAAACGTGTCTGCTTACCTGCATTGGGACTATGGGATGAAATGATTGATTTTAATTCAATTTAAAATTCAGTTTTTGCAATAATGTTTTTTAGCCTCCATTGTGCCAGTCAGATCTTGTGTTTGTGCTGCCTTCTTGACCAGATCTCTCCTGAAAAAAATATTTTTAATCTTGACCCCTATGGCCTGATGTTGCATATTTAATACATGCTGTTTCTGAGACATTTTGCATCACTGTATGGCAAAAACCTTACTCAAAACCATATTGTTCACCATATGATACTGTTCTCCGGGAGAATACCAGAAAGCAGAAAATTACACTATTATTATAATAATAATAATAATAATAACAATATTAAGGGGTTAAATACATTTCCATATTAAGCATAAAGGAGAAATAAAATAAAGTTAAATAGAAACATGATAAAATTTCCTAAGAGTTTGACTTAGCTTTAACACTTTGTTAATTTGCTTATTATTTTTTCATTTTCTAAATGAAATATGCATCATGTTCTGATTGAGCTAAAAATGAAAAGTGACACCATCAGCTCATCAGTAAGGCCACAAAAGTCTGAAGTGTGGGAAATCTGGGAAAGCTTTCTAAAACAAACTAACATTCCAGCATTTGTTTATGATCACAGGGAATTTGATAGAACTGAAATGAATACTGTCCTTGTGCCTCACCAGAATGAGCAGCTCCAGCAGGATGTTGACTTCTATCGTGGGGAACTAGACCAGAGAGAGCCGCTCCCATCCAGAGATGAGAGTGCTGAGACTCAGCGAAAGCTCAACCTGGCCAACCGCCAGCTTTACCAGTGCTTAGAAGACCTTCAGGTTCTTAGAAATCTGTTTGTTTACTCTTAATATCTTGTACATGAGACATGAGATAAATGCAAATTATTCACAATAAGAGACTTTTTACAACCTCAGTGTTTTTCACTGTGTGGTTTTAGTATTTAGTATAATTTCAAGGTATGCATCCACAAATCTACTTTTGTGATGTTTTTTTTTTTTTTTTTGGGATTTAACAGCGAGCTGAGGAGGAAAACTCACACCTGAAGGCGCAGAATGAGCAGATGCAGAAAAGCCTGGAGGAGTCAGTAAAGGAGATGGAGAAGATGACAGATGAGTACAACAAGATGAAGATTGTTGTGCAGCAGACTGATTCAATTATGGACCAGCTCAGGAAAGAGAAGGATCATGCGAAGCTTCAAGTAAAGACGGCTCACATCTACTGCTTATTTATTCTATATTCTGACTCCATCCTAATGCTGTGGGTGGTTCTGAAAACACATTTTCATGCTGAGATGAGTTTTCTGATAACACTGATAATCTATGCAAGGCTGCTGCACAGACCAAGTGGGATATCATTAAAAACAAACAAAAAAAAGGCTGTGATGTTAAATCTGTCTGGTTCAGCCAGATTTACTTAAACTGGATAATGTAGTGTTTATGTGCAAGATACTAAAGTAGACTGTTTATGTGTTTTTAATGTGCAGGTTAGAGAGTTAACCGACAAGATTCATAACATGACCCAGGAGGATGACCCAATTATGATTGCAGTCAACGCCAAAGTGGAGGAGTGGAAAGTGAGTACACTTTGGCACCACTAAGAGGGCACTGATTTGTGGTCTCTTTTCTTTTGCCCGATTTACTGAGATTTTTCTGGTAAAAAGTATTTTAGAAAGACTTGCAAGAAACTAGTAAGGGAACATGGAAAATTTGTTGCCAGAAACTTAAATTGCTGTTCAACCATACATGCTAGAAATTTTAATATGCACTTTAAAGCCAAACGTTTCTCAAACTGTCCTTAGAAGTCAGCACCAGTTGCTACATTATGTTAAAAAAAATATCTTTGCAATGTCAAATACACACTCAGTTTGGTCTCATTGATAAAGTAATTTGCTTCAAATCTGTTTCCGTAAACTGGCTTGAAGTGAATAAATCAGGCTTAAATCACTTGCATAGGTCCATGCTGTAGGTTGTTCTTGTGATCAGTCAGACAATAACAGCAGAAATCCTTAACATCCCTTAGGTAGCATAGTTTTTTTTCTAAAGCAAATAGCACAAAAATCCGACCTTCAAAACTTTAATAAATGTTTATGAAAAGATTTTTTCTAGTTATTATTTGTGCGACTAAAGTGCTATGTTAAATTATAGATCATAAACCACTATAGAAATGTGATCTTTGTAGCCTGGTTGTCTGGATGAGTCATTGTACTATTTACTAAACAGTTACTTATTGTGACAGAGGAGCAAAATGAAGTCTATAAACTATTATTACAACTACTAATAATAATTGTAATTATAATGGATTAGATTTATACAGCACTTTCATTATTGTAAAATCTGTAAAATCAGTTATCATCAATCCTGCCAAGTTTCCAACTAATCATTTGCTTTTTAGCCACATTTCCTGAGAAATCCTCAACTTGTTCTGTTTATACACCATGTTCCAAATATTTCTCTCTGGTTATCCCTTAATAGTCATGGACTGATAGTGTACCGGTAATTCAGACATGACTGAACAAACCTCCCAGCAGAGTTTTAAAACATTATATCTGCTGTAAGAACTGAAAAAAGTTTGCATAATTAGTAGCTCATGTTTATTGTTATCAAAATCTTTCACATCAGTAGCATCTTAACAGGTCACAGATGTTTATCTGACAGCAGCTTCCCGTTTTTTTAAAAGTTTTGGTCTGAATGTCTTTGCTGGTCTGAACAGCTTCTCGGAGCGGCTGTTTAGACTTGAACAGCCTCCTACCATAATAGATCCTTTGCTTAAGGATGCTCCTAAAGGTTCTCAATAGGGTTGAGGTCAAGGGAGGATTGAGGCCACATCATGTTTCTCTCCTTTTTTTGCCCATAGCAGCCAGTGATGCAGAGGTTTTCCTTGCTGCATGAGATGGTGCATTGCCATGCATGCATGAAGAGGATTTTGTTACAGAAAGCACTTTTTTTTCTTGTTACCATGGAAGAATGTGATCATTCAGAAACTCCACGTGCTTTTCAGAGGTCATTTTCACACCTTGAGGGATCATATACGGGCCTAACCCTAACCCATAAACATGACTCTGCTACCTCCTTGCTGACATTGCAGCCTTGTTGGTACGTTGGCCATCCACCAAACATTGATCACTGCATCACTGGAAACCTATTGAGAATCCATCACTTTGATGTTTGTGGGTTTTTGTAGGTTTCCAAGGACGGATTCAAATAATGGTCTTTGTAACTTTGTAACATTTTCAGGTGTCTCAATCAGATTTTTCTGTCAGAAACCATCCTCATTACCCCTTTATCTGCACAAGCCCACATAGTCTGAATCAGCCACAAATCATAAAATGGTGTGATGATCACGTTTTAAGTTTTCATGAAATATCTGATGTTCTTATGTCTTCTTTAAGGCATTCGAGTATTTCACTTTTCAGACAGAAAGGTTCTTTTCTTTCACATATAGTTTGAAAATGATGGACTGCTTAACAATGTTGAACATTGTTTTTGAGTAGCTCTTCATTTATTGAGCTCACATGGAAAACTAATTATCCCAGATGTGTGAGATTGATGTCAGTGATCCAAAGAGCCCTGAGATGTAATGCGATCGATGAGTTTAATTGAAAAAACAAAAAAAGGTTAATCTTTGACACATACTGTACAATTTGCATAGTTATCAAAACACAGCTAAAGTATGCATGAGGTATCCTGAAGTTACCTCAGTTTAATGATCTGAACAAAGAAAACAGTCAAAAAAATAGTTTTTAAAAAAAATAATTTCAAATAACTTTCAAACATCTTTAGTGATAAGGTAAAAGTACAGGGAGAGGTTGCCATGTTCTCCCACTGCAATGCTTGAGCTCATTATTGCTCTTAGTTTACAAATGTGTAGCTTTCCTTTCTGACATAGCTTCTTGCAGACAAGATGCAGTATATATTCTATACTGATGCTTTGATCTCATCCTTGGTCGACCTGTGCATTACAATTTAACAAAACCTTCCCATTTTCTTTGTATTTTGCTCTAAATACAAGTCCTGGAGGATTGGGAACAACCATCTTTCTTTTTGCAAAACTTTGAGTTATATTAGCATGGTTTCTGTATAGCAGCACGGTGAAACAGTGGTCAGCCTCACAGCAAGAAGGTCATTAGTTCGAGCCCAGGCTGGGGAGGGTTGTGCAGTGACCTTTCTGTGTGGAGTTTGCATGTTCTCCCCATGTATGCGAGGGTTCTCCCACCTACAAGGCATGCATGTTGGGTTAATGGCTATGGTTAAAATGACCGCTTATGTAAGTCGCTTTGGATAAAAGCATCTGCTAAACGACTGTATAGTATAGTAGTATAGTATTAACTTTTAAGATCTTTCTGTTATATCTGTTATTCACAGCTGTCTTACTGAGGTCGTTTTTCTGGCCATTCAGTCAGGTTCAGCACGTCTGTCAGCTCTTACATTTAAGTGCATAATTACACTTATGCATGTATTTGTTTTAGAAATGGGATTCAGTGTTTGTTTTCCTCCTTTCTTCACCTGAAAAATGTCTTTCTCCAGAAATTAAAATGCATTTCTTAATTGGTAGGATTTTTTTTAAAAAAGAAAAATGCAGAATCGATATTCTCCATGGATGGATACTCCAGTTATCTTTGCCAGGAGGTGGGCTTGAACTCATGAAATGTGAATATTTCCCAATCACAACATCAGAACAGACATGAAGCAGTGATCATATATTTAGGGATGTTCTGTTTTGGCCTCTTGCTAAATTTCTGGTAAGTAAATTGTCTGTTTTGTGTCTGAACTCACATTAGAAGGAATTCCTAAATACTCTTGACATTATCTTTTTTTTTGCCCAAGGTGCCATGTTCTCCCACTGCAAAGCTTGAGCTCATTATTACTGTTGGTTTGCAAATTTGTAGTCCTACTAAGTAGCTGTTCTAAAATAGTGAGGGTCCTCAAACTGCATCCTTTGGTGAAGCAGAAATGGCCTTCTCCACACACTCTGGTCGACAATGACCAACACTGACCACTATTTTATGTTGTTCTCAATGAATGCTACATGAACACCAGCAATATGTCACTGATAAGCCCTGCATTGCTGAGCTTCTCACCCAGTCTCTCAGGGACAGCCCGGCTGCCCTGCAGAGAAAAATCATTTCGGCCGACTATATTCATGATCTTGTTCTTTTGGTCGCTGCCTCCAGCTGGTTACCATTGGTGAAGGTAGGAACATTAACCAGTAAATCAAGAGCTTTCCCTTCTGGCTCAGCTTCTTCTTCACCACAACAGACCGGTGCAGCGCATACGTCACATCGATCTGCCTGTTGATCTCACTCCAGCCTTCCCTCATTCATGAACAAGACCTTGAGATACTTGAACTCTTCCACTTGAGGCAGGACCTCATCCCTTATCACCTCATGCAAAGTAAAAAAAAACAAAAAAATCAATCTCTTCATCAATGACTTTTGTACGTGGTTGGAAAATTTCACAATAGCCTATAGTTTTTGTGGTGACATGATCTTTTCCTCCTGCAGAGAGTGCTCTCTGGAAAGGATGACGAAATTTTGGTGTACCAGCAGATGATCCGCGACCTGAGGGAAAAGCTGCGTTCAGCCCAGCTAGACTTGGACAAGAGCAACATTATTGCCTTGCAGCAGGTGGGTCCCAAAATGACAAAGGAATACTTGATCTGCATTGTCTGTGTGGTTTTTCTGGCACTGTGTTATGTGTAGGTCCTCTTTCTTAAACCAGTTTATGATGATAGGAAACACCACAAAGGAGCAATAATCATAGAAGCCATTAAGTTAATTAGAACCTCTTCCTTGTGATAAAATTGCAACTATAATGATCTTGATTGTTGTTAAATGTTATTATTTAGAGGCATTACAGGTCAATGGATGTTTGATTACAAACTTAAAAAAAAGAAACACCATTTAGACCACATTATGTGTTTATTAAAACCTTCACAGGCAATGTGGTACACCCACCCAAGGCCATGCTTGAAAAAGTGTTGGCACATCTAAACACTGATCAGCAGTTTCATATTTACTTGGGTTTGTACAAACCTTCCCCCTTGAAAACACTGCCTTCACATCATCACACCGTCTGTTTTAAAGTGTCTGCACACAGATGTGAACAATTCAGACATTAATAGGCTCATTAAGCCTTTTATGATACCACTACGTGGTCAATGGGGTGAAGTGTAATAATGGGAATAACCATCCATGAAATCGTATGAAAGAACTTATAAACAAAAGCCGATTTTGTTTTGATTCATCACAAAGGTACATGCAAGGCAGCATTAGGATGAAATCTCAATACATTATATTCTTTTTTTTAATCATGACATATATTGTGCTTAACCATAGACTTAAAAATGCTTTGTGATTAAATATGTAATAATTGGGATAATTACTGGACACAGACCTTGATGCAAGGAACTCCTAGCTTAGGGATAGCTGATCTTCCACCTTTTTCCATCTACATGTCTCTAAGTTGCTTTCTTTTGGCATTCTCATTTTTGCCCTGTCGATTCATATCAACCTGTCCTCCCTTCCATTTCTATCGCTGCTGCGGGCAAGGTCATATACGAGCTCTGCAGTGTAAGTTTCATCTGTCATCTGGCTCTTATCTCTAGCCTCTCCTTGTTTTCATTTGATAAATTGTCTCCCTGTTAAAAATGCCAATCATGAAGAAAAATTCTCATTATTCTGAAATGTTGGTGAATGCTCCAAAGGCCGTCCAAGAGCGAGATAATCAAATCAAGATGCTGAGCGAGCAGGTGGAGCAGTACACGGGAGAGATGGAAAAGCACACCCGGCTAATTGAGGAGCTCAAAACAACAAATAAAGATAGAGGTGGGTTTAAATGAAATATATTTTCTAATGTGTTTAAAGAGGTGTTCTTTCTCATCAGCCATTCTCCTAAAGGAAGATGGTTTACTCTTTAATTTCCATTGGAGAAGATTAGGTTCCAAAAAGAGACAAATATAAATAAAAGACTGAATCTGAGAGTGATGATCAGTCAAAGAGGCAGTCTTTAGACATCTTGTTGGGCTGATGTGTAAAATAAGAGTGATGGTTCACAAATGTGTTTTAGGAAATCCTTTTTTTTTTCTTTTGTGCAAATAAAATTTGGATGGGGATAAGTCAAGTCTCGCTTGGCCGGTTTAGTTGTTTCTGTAGCAGCTTCCAGCTATGAGACTTTAGGATGTTAAAGGAGGAAATATAATGCTTCCTCAGAAATATGTAGGAGTAAGATTCCTGTAACGCTGGGCGCTGACGGGGTCGAACGTTCAAAATAAAGATTGGTGCCGGATTTTTTCCTTCTTTAATGAGATCTGTTGTGAAATAATTGGCAGATCAGTCTTGGAGGTCTTGTTGTGGACCAAATTTTTGTTATAGTAATCTGATAGTAAACTCATACCCCTACACACTCTCTATCACACACATGATTTTTTTCTTTTACTCTGCTGTCAATTTATCGGGTTTCTCATATGTATTTTCTTATCTAGTCTCATCCTGTATTGTAAATGGTTTTGTCTTATGTTTGTTTCATTTTTATACTTTGGTTTGAGCCCCCTCCTTTATGTAAACCTCCTTTTGTTAAATTTTATTATTTTTGCTAAATAAATACATTACTATGAAATGAACTCAAAGTAATGGGGGTTGTAGGCTATGAATAAAAAGAAAAGGGAAAAAGTCTGAGAATATGTGGCCTTACAGGTGTAAAAACATCAGTCAGACCCTTTCCTTCATTTTTCACATGAAATATTTCCAGACAAGATGCAGTATATTTTCTATACTGATGCTTTGACCTCGTCCTTGGTCGACCTGTGCGTTTCCCTTCAACAAAACCTCCTATTTTCTTTTTGTATTTTGCTCTAAAATACAAGTCCCGGTAGATTGGGAACAACCATCTTTTTTTTTTTTTTGCAAAACTTTGAGTTATATTAAGTTTTATGATTTTCCTGTTGTTTCCATTCACAGCTGTTTTGGTGAGGTCAATCAGTCAGGTTCAGCACGTCTGTCAGCTCTTACATTTAAATGCATAATTACACTTATGCATGTATTTGTTTTAGAAATGGGATTCAGTATTTGTTTCCTTTTTTCTTCTCCTGAAAAATGTATTTTTCCAGAAATTAAATGCATTTCTAAATTGGTAGGATTTTTAAAAAAAAAGAAAAATACAGAATCGATATTCTCCATGGGTGGAAACTCGAATGATCTTTGCCAGGAGGTGGGCTTGAACTCATGAAATGTGAATATTTCCCAATCACAACATCAGAACAGACATGAAGCAGTGATCATACTGTATATTCAGAGATGTTTTGTTTTGGCCTTTTGCTAAATTATCTGTTTTGTGTCTGAACTCATATAAGAAGGAATTCCTAAATACTCTTGACGTTGTCTTTTTTTTTTGTCCAAGGTATACCTTCAACAATGCAGAAGAAGATGGAGGAGCTGACATCCAGGCTGAATGCTGCAGAGACCAGAGCAGCAGAGGCAGAGCAGGCGGTAAAGCTGGCCGAAGCTCACGCTGAGGAAAAAGACAAAGCATTCATTGAGGCAACAAACCGCTTGAGCCAGTATGAGTCTGTAAGTCTACAAATACCCTCTCTTTCTCCTTTGTGTTCAACATGGATTCCCAAGACTTGTTTTTATCTGTATCGAATTAAGTGACTCTTGATTTCTAAGAAGTGGAGTTTGTGATTTTGTTTCCCCTCTGCCATCCATTCTCGCCTTTATGGGAATGTTTAAATGGTTATGTGACTAGGCTGTGAACAACATGCTTTTGGATCTATAAGTGTAGTGTTTGTTTTCACCAAAGCTAATCTCATCCTGACTTTCCCAAATAGCAATTAAGACAAAATTCAAATTTAAAAAAGGGAAAAAAGAGGAATTAAAGGAAGCCAAGTCATGCTTTTTATTGGATGTGTAATTACAACCATGCTTTTGTATTGCAGGGAACGTATGGCCTGGAAGCGGCCATTGCTGAGATCAAAGAGTGTAACTATCAAATTAGAGTGAGAGATCGTGAGGCAGAGGCCATGACCAAAGAGATCAACCAGCTCGAGCTGAGAATCAATGACCTCATGGATGAAAACGAGGATTTCCGAGAAAAACTGGGTCAGACTCCTTAAAAACATCCTTCCTCTCATTTCTCACTCTGTTAAGAGACTGTGAACTTATCTGAAGCAGTAAAGTGTAAACAAATACTTGTCTGTATTTTGGTCTGAAACAGGTCTGCAACCAAAGCAGGAAGTGGATCTGACAGAATTCAGGCGTGCCAAAGAGCTCAGACAACGCCAGTACAAAGCAGAAAACCAAGTTCTCTCTAAAGAGGTAAAGGCCTGTGACAGGTCATAACTGTTGCCTTTGTAGCTACTGAACTGGTTTCTTTCAACTCACTGGTTGAGTTCTTGATTTATTTCTAGATTGAACGGCTAGAAGAGGAGCGACTGGAGTTAAAGAAACAAATCAGACGCATAGTGAAGGAAAGAGGTGAATGAAATCATTACTGCCATTTGGCTAAGTTAGCTCTGAGTCAGAAGGTACCACCAGTGGTTTTAGATATCGAGCCTCATGTTTCTACAGAAATGTGATTACTGCCTTCCCTTTAAACTATAAGATTTTTTACAACTGTGTTAATGTTTGACTGATATGTTAGCAGGGGTAGCTGGGTAAGGAAAATGACATCATTGCTCAGTCAGCTGTTGCTTACCCAGGTGTGTCAGTAATCAGAATTATTAATCCCTATGCAGACTGATTTTTTTTAATACTGGGACTATCTTTGATGAGTTTTTGGCATTTGGGGGGCATTTGGGGGGTTATTTCCTGAACTGAAATTCCTTTGTACTCAGCAAACCTACTGAAATGGCCCTGTGGTGTGCCAGCTCTGGTTTGGTTTTGTTATGATGTGTTGAGCTTCAAATGTAATATGGTTTTGTCATAGAAATTTGCTGTTAATGTGCTGTGTCTGCAGGGGTCCCGTTATCAAGCTTGCGCTTGGAGGAAGACGTCCAGCCAAGCAAAAGAGAACAGGTGTCAGGATATTACACAGACGAAGAGGTCAGACGTAAGGTAAACCTCACAGCAATATATACCACTTTTTTGCATCCTAACCCTGATAATAATGAGTTTCATGTCAGATCACTGGCTCCCAAAGTCTGGTTCTGCTGGAGGTTTGTTGTTATTGTTTTGTTTTCTCTACTTTTCTCTGGAAAAACTAGTCCATGCTTTAATTTTTAGTCGGCTCAGTTACTGTGTAACAGTGTCTTTACAATTCTACCTAAAAAATCAGTTAGATACCTGCAGCTCATTTAGAACTCTCCTGCTTGAGTTCTAAGAAAGTGGCCTACATCAGTCCAGTTCTGGAGGCCAGTTTATGCTCAGGTTGGGTTTGCGTAGTAGACGCAGTGGCAGTGTGCTCTTAGGGTAAAAGCATCGCAGTCTCGTTTCTGGATCTACAGCTTGCAGTAGGGCTGGTATTGGCCGACATACTCCACAGGTTTTTTTTTCATGGTTCAACAAAAACAAGTTTAGTATATGCAAATTACATGTAATGATCAGTCTTTATGGGGTTGCATTAGTCAGAGCTGCCAGTTACTTTGAACAAAAGTCCTGTTTTAGCCTCTGCCTGTACTTCATATAACAAATCAGTAATGCAGCAGCAGAATCAAATATCCAGAAACAAGTTCTTCCAATCTGACGAGTCACAAGGAAGTATTTCCACATAGATGTGTTAGCATAGCTGAAATCCACATATGGTCAAGCCTCTGCTGACCTACGCAGAGCCTACGACGGTTACGGTCTTACCAACTTCATGCAGATGCCACACAGGTATAAAATGGCTTTGAAGTCTTTACACTGGTCTGTCAGAGGATTGACTTTGTAGTTATGTTGCTGGTCTATAAATGGTTCAGGAGAAAAAAAATCATCAGTGACCTCTTGACCCAGAATGAACCTACCAGACCCCTCAGGTCATCTAGAAACTAATGGTATTTTTCATGTTATGAACCATTTTTAACCCAGGCTAAGTGAACATTTTCTAATTGTTCTTTTTTGCACAAACATTGCAGAACGAGTTTCTGGAAAAACAACTGAGCAGTAAAGAAAAAGAGCTGGAACGTCACAAGACTGAGTATCACCTCAAATGTAAGTGTAGATGCTGAAAGGGAAAACAGTGGTGGATTATAGGACATTTTTGACTCAAACGCCACTAATCACTTACACAAATGCCTAAAACCATCGTTCATGTAAAGAGCAACGATTTGCAAATAATATCAGAAGTTGAAATGTTTACAACTAATTTGCTGATCACAAGCGCAATATTTTTGTAAAAGTTTACTGCATTTCTTTGGATGAGAGTAATGTATTTTGGTTTAGAGAAAGGGTGCTGTTTACAGCACTTTTAAGAGGACGGGTGGTCTCATCAAGGTCGAGTTAGAGAGGGGTAGAAAGTGACACAGCACAGGCAACAGAGGATTTTAGCTGTTCATGTTGGGCAGTGAATGTGTTTTAGTTACAGCAGAGTGCCATATTTACTTTGACACTGCTGGGTAAAGTGAAGAGATTTTACCCTGAAGGTAGCTGAAGTTTCTCACAGGCGTAATCACCTCAACCTCCTCCTCCTGACCTCAGTTTGGAGGCAGACGCAGGATGGTTTAACAGCTTTTTCTCTCTGACTTTTCTACAATCTGATAGTTTTGGTAATATACCAGTGCAGTACAGTTACTATCAAAGAACTTTTATGATTTAGGGGCTAAAACCCCAGCTGGAAAAAACCTTTGTCCATGGTGTTTAGTTTACAGAGAATACAGGTTCACTCATGTTTCTCATTTACTCTACCTGCTGGACAACATGACACTGGAGCTCACATAATGTAAAATACCAGAAGGAAAAACTAAATCCAAAGAATATTTTACAATTTGCCTTTCTAAATCATTTATTTTGATGACCCATAATGACTAATCCACATAGATTGTCCTAATTACTCCACTTCAAAAGCACCTAAAAAATGGCCTAATAACACGATATCCAGAAATGTCCCCGAGACACTGACTTCTCACTTATTTTCCACCATTCTTTTATGTGAGAAAACATGTTTATGTTAGAAAACTGCTTTGAGTGGAAGAATACCAAAGCTGATAAGTGAAACTCAACATTTGTTGATGTAATTTTATTTCTGTACAACTGATTTTATAAAGTTGGTATTAAAACTACAGCTGAGGAACTGGTATCAAACTGAAGGTATCAGTATCAAAATGTTTTTGATACCAAGTCCTAGTTCTTGTATATTGCTTCTCATAAACTAGTATTAACTTCTCTTTTAAACCAGTATCAGCCTATGCATGCACCTGTATAAACTCCCACTCATACCACCAATGGTGCACACGTATAGAAAAATGAGAATTAAAAAAAATCACAAAATATAAATGCAGGCTAAAAACTGTTCAAAACAGTTCAGATTGGAGAAAGTCTTTGTAGTAATGAAATAGCAGGACGTTTCCTTTGATGTCTCAGCATTCACGCTACTGATAATAATGGAAACGCAGCAGTTTCCTGGTCACAAACCCCTCCGCCTGTTGCATCTGAACTCCTCCATCCATCTATCCATCCACATGCTCCTTCCTTGACAGCAGCACCAGAAGAATCTCCCACTCCTCCACTTTTCCTCAGTCGTGGTGTTTCTCCATTACACACATTTCCTCATCTTTTTTTAAACACGCTAATTTTTGTCCATCCCTGTTTCTATACCTTGACATAAACATCTTAGTAAGCACTAACATGTTATCACCTCATTGAAAAGGCTACAGGATATCTTGTGTAGATTATTGTAGTTTTGTGTTCCTTCATTTCCAGTAATCAATAATCATGATGCTCCTCCAGTGTGTGCGAGTTTGCTTTTGATATTAGTGCAAGTGATTATAGTATATTCACACCTTCACAGGTTTATGTGTGTTTGTAGTGCCAAAGTGGAAAGTTTTTACTGATAAACTTCCTGTCATAGTGTTCTTTTAAGCTCAAACATTTATGATAGAATTGCTTGTGGTCACCATTTGTTCCTGTGATTTATTCATAGTGGAAGAAATGTCAAAACTAAAGAAAGATCTGGAGTGTGCACTAAAAGATGCCCTTAAAGCTCCCAGGATTAATCAAGAGGCCTCACCATGCATTGATGCTGTGTCCATCCCTAGTTTGAAAAATCTGGTGAATGTAAGTATCTCGCATACACCACATATGTCTGACACAATGTTTCTTTTTTTTCTTGTCATGATTATGATGAAATAAATTTTGATCCAGTTTTATGCATCCAGCCAGATGTTTAAAGCATGATGGATCAAACTTCATTTAACTTGGACAAGTTCCTCTCTGAAATTGAGCATATCTGTTTTCTGGCTGAAACAATAGCACAAATAACCCATATATATGCTGCCAATAATATTCATCTATGCACAAAATATTTTAAGAGCTTTCATGTTAGTATACAGAACATAACATAAATTAGAAGAACTAATTCCCCTCCAAAAAATAAAATCTGAGCTTTTATGTCTGTTTAAAAGCCTCAGAGTTAGATGTTCCCACTGTGTAAACAGTCAGTGGTTGTAAATGCAGTGAGGTGCGGATGAGGTTGCTTATGTTGCAGAAAGTGGCAGATGCGTGACCTTGTTTGTAGTCGTTTTCTTGAAAGTTATGTTTATAGTCTCAAAGAATCCCCTTTGAGTCTTTCAGCTTGACCCTGTCTCCATAGCATATATATCATGTTATAATTAAGTTACAGTGATTACTTACAAGTTTTTGATTTATAGCAGACAGTCTAAAATAAGCTTTTTATATACAATAGTGTACTGTGTTTTTGTGTTTATTTTCACATTTTTCTCAAGTCAATTTAAGTTTATGGTCAGAGACCTGATGGGTTTCTGGGAAGCCACAAGTTTAATGCTCTGCTTACCTCGCATCAGATTTCAAGAAGTCATGTTTGTTCTGTGAGCAGCAAAGAAGTCAGCATCACCTACTCCTATTTATTTGGCTGTTTCGTAATACCTTAATAATAATGTGCATTTTGCCTGATTTAAATTGACAGCTGTAATAAATCATGTAGTGCACTCTGTAATTGCAAGTTTTTATGTTTAGATTCTCATAAAAATGACATGTTTCCATCATCAGTACTTTTTTAAACTTAGAGCTTAGGGGAAAACTAAAAGAAAACTTGGGAGACGAGACCTTTTGATCATTCCCTGTAGCTTAAGACAATGTAATTTTGTCAATAGTTGCTTATCTGGGTGTAAAATTACTACCAAAGATAAACAAGTTGTCACTTCAAATTATGAGTCAGCTATAGGATCAATTTCTGGTCTCTTGATTCGATGAACACTTTTACCTATTAGTAGAATTATCCTGGAAATCCTGGAAAAATGGTTAGAGAATATATCCGTTAGAACAGGGGTGCTAAAGCCCGGTGTTCAAGCTCTACCATCCTGCAACTTTGAGATGCAACCCTTCTTCAAAATGCCTGAATCAAATGGCTGATTGAGTCATCTGAATGGCATTCAGCTCTGCAGAGGCCTGGTAACGAGCCATTCATTGGATTCAGGTGTGGTGTTAAGGGTTGCCCAGGACACTTGCCAGATGATGATAAACTGGTGTCATTTGTAGAGCTAGTTAGTACATTCAACATGCCATGTAATCACTTTTTTAAATTCTGCAAATTATTAGCATTATTAGTACAAATAAAAAAAACATTAATTACATAGTCCTCCTCACTCATTAAATTAAAGTGATGAGGGAAGATTTTTAGGAAGATCTTGGAGAAAAGTTACTTGTATAAACGCCCAAACTGAAGCGGCTAACATTCGTCTCAGGGTGTTGCAGTAAAACTACCTTATGCATATCTTATCCACATTACTCTTGTAAAATTAAATACATTCAATATGAACTTTCTTACACTGTCCGGAAGAGCATTAAAATGAAAATCTGGAATGAGGTTGAACACATAATAAAATAGATCTTATTTGTACGTACATTCAGTATATGACCCAAATTATTCCTGCTTGGTGGTCATCCTAAAAAAAATCCATCTCAGGAAGAAAGAAAAGACCTTTATAGATATTTGTTGCAAACAAAACAAATAATTGCAGTGCCATGAAAAAAATGCAAATATTACTAAATGCTTAAAGCAACTGTCTCTGTGTTGCTTAAGGGGAAAAAAAGCTTGAACAAGGACTTTTTAATGAAATATGGAGACCTGTTATTAGTTATCTTGAACTAATGTGGAAAGCTTGTTGGCTCAGGAGAATGTGACCAAGGAGGACGGATAGATTTAAAGCATGCAGGCTGAGTGGGTCTTGCTATACGTTATCAGTATGAAGGAAGAAAGTTGTAGACTGTGACATACTGTCGTATCAGAATATTTCTTTTGTTTGTCTTTGATGGGTGTGTCTGGTATCATCGCACATGCAAACTGCCAAACAAACTGATAATAATGAGATCATTGATAATGCTAGATGGGTTTAAAAGAAAAAAAAAGAATTTACCATAATTTACTAGTACTGTGACCAAGGTGCTGTAAAACCCTAAAAGATCTTTCCTGTCTCAGTGTGTCTGTTATTTATCATCCTTTGTTTTTTCAGTGTGTTTGAAATAGGCAATCCCTATTCATTCCCCCTTGTCACAGGCTATAGACATCAGTAGTCTCGGTGGGCAATCTGAAGCCGACCTCAAGTCCCAAATACATCAGCTGGTGGGAAGAAATGAGGAACTGAGACGGGAACTACAATTGGCTCGTGAGGAGGCAACCAGCAGCTTCGGTCAGCTTGTCAGAGCCAAAGAAAAGGTACATTAATATACAACCCGCATTCCTAAAAACATTTGAACATTTGAACAGCATGAAAACTAAACGACTTTGGAATCACATGAGCCTTTTTTTTTTAAAAACATAACAAATGTCTAAAATTTCAGACAATTTTATGAACACTTGCATAAAACTATTGAGGGAAAACTGCAAAAACAATCATCCTTTGCAACTGCAATCATCTAAAGTGCACCAATCAATCAAAGATATAGAGAAATTGTAGATGTCTCTGCAGAGGGGACAAGGCTGAAAATCCTTTATTGCCTGTGGTTTTTGGGCCCTCAGGTGTTACTGCATCCATCATCAGCATGTTTCTGTCACTGACATTACTAAATCGACATAGGACTACTTGCAGAAACCCATGCTAGCTCGCACAATCCGCTGTTCCAACAGCAGATAGCAACTAAAGCTCTCAAAACAGAAGCCATATGTAAACATGGTCATGTCCTGTAGACCAAGACTCATGTGAAGTGAATTGTTTCAAAATGGGAGCGTTCTACGGTAAGGCGAGACGAGTTTGACATTCTTGTTGGTAGAATTTTGTTCCCTCTGGACTAAAGAAGAAGGAGACCTTCCAGTGTGCTATCAGTTGAACATCCTGCATATCTGATGGTATGGGGGTGCACACGTGAATTCTTAGAACACATTTTCATAGCTAAAACCTGATACAGTGTTATCTCAAACACTGATGTGATTTAACGTAATGGGCATTAAAATAACTAATTGTAGGATTTAGAAACAAAATGATAAATGAAAAGCATGTATTCTAAGTGCATGATTAATCTGTCTTATTCTGCTCTTGCAAAGTATTTACTTCTCAAAACAAGATAAAAAGAAGAGTACATGGTTGGACATTAGATTATATGACTTGGTTATGATGTATTAAGCAAGACCCTAAATCCCAAAAGTGCGTCCTATATGCGTTACTGTCCACTAGTCATGATATTCTCACTAGCATTGGGTCAGAAGCAATGAACTGAATGTGTTTTGGTTTATTTGAAAACAAAGAAAGTTTACACAAGGCACCCATGTATCCTACAACACAGCCAGCAGAGTTATTATAAGATGTGTTTGCTTGAAAGAGGGAACCTTATCCGTCATACGAGCCTCTTCACTACATGATTTCTGCTTCTTTTCTTTAGTGACATTCATTTTTTAGAGCAGTTCGTTCCTCTCTTGCTCAGCCTGCCAGTACATATTGTAGGATACCATATTTATGTGCCAAGTTTTGGGTCCATGACCCAACCACAATTACTCCAAAATCCTTCTTTTCATGAGTGGCAGACTGTCCCATTGAGGTGAACAAAGCTGGATTTTTTTTTCTCATCAGAAATGTTTGTAATGACACTGAAGGAGGTGGTATTTAAAAAGGCTTGACAGATTGGTTTGTTTGGGACTTTCATCACCTGTGTCTGTCAGGTGAGCCAACTGGAAGGTGAATTGGAGCTGCTCAAGAAATCGTGCAGCAGCGGAGTCTCCCCCCGACCCCTGACCCTCCCTGAGGGCCTGGGCCCCAGCAGCACTGAGGTCATCAGCTCCCTGAATGAGTATGCTGTTCGACTGCTTCAGGTGAGTCAAGACGCCGTCTGAAATAATTGTAAACTGCATGTCAACTTTGAAAAACAAAATTTTACAGTGCTGCTTTCATTTAGGAACTTAAAAACAAAGAGGAAAAAGGCAAACGGCTTGCTAGAGCTTTAGAGGAGTACAAAGACAAGTTTGCCGTCATCAGTCACCAACAGGGGCTCCTTTATAAGGAATATCTAAGGTGCAGTAGTTCATTTTAATACAAAAAATGAACCAAAGTAAATAACAAAAAGGTTTTAATGTTTGTTTTTCTTAGTGAGAAGGAGGCGTGGCAAAAAGAGAAGGCGACATTCACAGATGATAAAAACAAGTTGGAAGAGCAAAAGCAAGTTGATGATGTCAAAATCCAACAGCTGAATGTAAGTCCAGAAAGTAAAGTGCTCAATATTCAGTACTTTTACCCTACTAGCTCTACATTCTGGTTTATTTTCTCCCACCCTCACATATAGATGGTTTTATGGGACAGTGTTAAGAACCAAGAGAAACTGAAATGTATCGCAGAGGCATCTCGGCAGGACACTTTTCTTTTCCCTCAGTAAATGTGAAACATACATAAAGGGGAGACAGACTACTCATTATGCTGTACAAAACCACTGAGAATCTTGCAGTTTCCAACACGTGTAACAGTTCCAGATCTTGTGGTCAAATAAATGAGAACAGCAAATTAGCACAGAAGTCAACAAGCAAGAGAAGGATATTTTGTGACAGGAAGGGGGTGGTGCAGCTTTATTTGAACTTTTCTCGTTTTCACCCATCAGGACCTGCTTAATGCTCTTCAGAAAGAGCCGGAGGAAACCAGGAGACAGCTGAGCGAAGTGTTCCGTAAGCTCACAGTCCTGAAAGTTAATGAAAAGAAACTGACGAGGCGCTACACCACCCTGCTGGAGCAAGAACAACACCTCCGCAAGGAAAACAGCAAGCTGAGGGATGAAAGCAGCCACATGCAGGCTTCTGTCATCCAGAGGATAGGTTACCTGCAGAGATACAAGGTAGCCTCAAAATATTTTCTCTCTTTTCCAAACTTGAAAGGCATCAGTTCACAGTATATCCTCCTGCTCTATACAGTTGTGCATTAAGTGGAAATTGCGGTCCAGTATTTTCTCCTCGATACTTCATGACTTTTTTTTATACATATACTCATTGGGCAGTTTATTAGGTGTACCCCTTCAGTTGCTTGTTTATACAAACAGGAGATCAGCCCACCACATATCAGCAACTCTGTGTATTTACCTATATAGATATGGTCTGCATGGACTCCTCAAAACAATAGAAAACTGGCTCCTGGTCTGACAAGTTTCCATTTTAGCTCCACATGCAGAGAGTATGACCAGAATTTGGTGGAAACAAGAAGATAACGAGGATTCATTCAGTCTTCGGTCTGGTTTTTGCTGCTGATGTGGGGGATGTTTTTTCCACACTTTGGCCCCTTTGGTATAAAATGACCTTGGTTTAACCAACACAACCTGGCTGAGTATTGTTACTGGCTGTGTCCATCTCTGTTTAACCGTTATGTAGCATCTTCTGATGGTTACTTCCAGCAGGATAATGCATCATGTCACAACCTCAAACAATCTATCCACTGTTTTCTTGAGCATGACAATTCATTCATGCAGCAGAACTATTATATATATTAACTATATTATTATTCACTTCTCTTCTCATATGTGAAAAAACCTAGGCACAGTAATGCTGTTCAGATAATGTATGTGTCTTTCAGGTGGTGGTGCTATGGTGTTGATGAAATTTGGTCATGTAGAAGTCATCAGCGTGGAACTGAACTGATTAAAAGAATGATAAAAGGCATCCTGAAACGCGTGGGAATCCAATGAAGCTATTTTTAAACTGGTGTGAAATGTTCATCAGAAACAGCTGCTGAGTTTTGAAATCAAGATATTATTTTTTTTTTAAAAGACAAGACAGCAAGTCATTAAAATAGTTTATTCTAGTGTAAATACAAGTATGTAATAATCCCTTAATGGCATGAGATGGACTCTGGTGATGTTTCTAAGACAATAAAATTCAGTTTTTGTGACATTTCTGACATGGAATCAGAAACAAACTGGCCATTTTTTTCTCAAACTGGCATGGTTAAAAAGTACCGGTAAGTCATTTTTGTAAAAATTCTCACTTCTGGGCCAGTAATTAAGACTTAACTTTTTCCTCGGTTAAGTTGTGGAAAATCTGAAGAAGGGTTGAAACCTTTGAAGTGTGTCTTTTTTTTTTTTTTTTTATGTAGTTGGTTTACCAGGGACTCCTACCTTACCTTTGAATGATGCATAAGATGTTACCATAAATAATATTTCATATATATTTCCTTTTTTATTATTCATTGTTGAGTCTCACACCTGTTTCTATTCCAGCCAAAAACATAGTTATCATCCCCTTAAATTTTCATGAACTTTTTCTCTTTTTGTCATAGGAAATGGCTGCGTATAAGATTGCTGCACTGCAGAAAGTCTTGGATGACAGCGTGCCCTCCTCAGACCTAGAGAAGGCCAACAAGCAGTACACAGAGCTAACAGTCAGATACAGAGACCTTCTCCAAAAGGACAGTTGCCTTATTCAGAAGACCACCAATCTTCAACACTTAGAAGTAAAACATTTTATTTTATTCAAATACACACTTCCAATATGTAGAAATGCACTGATTCGCTTCTCTTAGTCTCCCATCTTGTCCCAATATCCAAAAAATTGACAGCAGCAAATCCCAATATTTTCAGAAAGCAAACCAGTTTGCACAAACATTACAGTCATATTGGTCATTACTGCTGTCAGTGTTATTGTGTAAAGTTTTATTTGGCTGTTGTTACTTCTTAATAAGAGAGCAAAAGATCAACTAAATTATTCCAAGGTAAATGTTTTCTAAAATCCTACATGAATATAAATGACCTTCTGAATTAAATGAAAAAACATTGCCCTTTTAGGCGCTTTATAATCCTGACCCCTATTCTGAATTTCCCTCTGGGATCAATAAAGTATTTTTCATTTCATTCACTCATTTCATTCATTCATTCATAAAGCCAAACATAAACAGTTTCTGAAACATTTTGCATTACTTCATGGTAAAAACTTGGCTCAAAACTCTGTTATATACAATCTGATACTTTTCTATAAAGGATTTAACCCTTAGAACACCGCTGGGGCACCGGCACCCCCACGCAACAGCATGGGTACTTTGCCAAATTTCTCAGGAACTACACCACAAAACATAATCCCGAAAACTGCTAACTCAAGCAACCCTTTGAACAATCAATGGTGAGCTCGTGGTAATTCCAGCCTTTTAAGGTTTTCAGTCTAACCATTAGGGGTCTTTTTTTTTGCATGTGAATTCATTTACATACATTTTGTGATTAAACAAGGTGTAAATTATGTTGGCGGACTTCTATATTGAAGCTTGATGTAAACAATGATGACTTGCGGTAGGCCTCTCGACCAATAAGATGGTCTGATTTTTTTCTTCTTTTGTTTTTATGACATTGACATCTACCCAAAGATCAGCATGGGTGACATAGCTATCTTCCAGTATAGAACAAAACAGGAATAATTATCTCACCTGCTAAAAACGAAGGCAAATAAACATTTACTAACAACCTTTAAACGTGGAAATGGAAATGTACCCAAGCTTTATGCAGAAAACTGTTTTAGAAAACAGAAACTGTTCCAAGTACCAAAGACAGTTTATTCCCCATCAGACTTGTCTGAACTGAAACTGAACTAGAAACTTAGAGGAACCAACCAAATTATTGATATTTATTTATATATTGAGTTTGAATTAAAATGGTAAAACATATATAATTTGTTTGCCTCAAGACTGCTTAATACTTACAATTTGTAAACATAAGACCACAAAAGCTCTTCCAGGGTTTGTTGAGACGGATCAGAGAATTAAAATCTACGTCACATCGATAACCCAATATGTATTGGATCAGTTCTAACGCTGCCAACATGTTTTTATATCAAACTTATTTTTAGTTTTTGAGTGCATCATCAGTACTGTATGTTTATTTACATGTTTTCTGATCTTTTTTTGCCACAGAGTGAGAATGAGTCTCTTCGGGAACAAATTTCTTCCATGAACAAAGAGCTGGAAATCACGAAGGAGAAACTTAATACCTTAGAACAAGCGTGGGAGAACAACAATCCTATCGGTAAACTTTGAGTTTGTTACTGTTTTTTAAATTCACAAGTAAAAGTACTATTTATATAACAAAACAGCTGAGACGGTCCCGACTAAACATCTGCTCCAAGAGTCAGTCTCAGCCATTCACAGACTGAGCACCACAGGCCGCCACTCTTATAAGCAGAGCATCCGCATAGATGTTGAGAAAACACAAAGCAGAGATCAGACTTCCCACAAGGCCTCATGTTTGCATCTGCTTTATTGTAGACTCTCCTTTCTCGCTTTAATCTGTTGTGATGTCCTACATGCATGCACTCTCGTTATGAAATAGATGTTTATCTCACAGCATACACTGGTTTTGCTCCATTGTGGTCACTCAGGGAGTATAAGCTGCAATTTGCATGGTTCTGACATTTATGTCTCAACAAAGAGGATGTCAAGTTAATCGACATCATAACTGATGAATTTTGGCAAATGCCACAACAAAACAAAGCCGCATCAAACTCCCATGAGGAGCAATCAGATCTCCAAAAAACAGCAGCTACATCTGAATTAAATTAAATTACTTTGAGATATCTGAGATGGATTCTTTACAAGTATTTTTTTTTTTTGTTGTTCTTAAATCAGGAGGGCAAACTAGCATGGATAAAGCAGACAAAGCTGCAGTCAACAGTGACATGCTATCTGCCGCAAGACGAATCACTACTCTGGAGATGAAGGAGTTGAATGAGAGGCAGAGAGCTGAGCATGCCCACAAAATGTATGAACACATGAGGAACTCTCTTAGACAGGTGGAGGAGCGCAACTTAGAACTGGAGTCCAAGTTTGCAGAGGTGAGAGTACCAACTGTTTATCACATAACCAGGTTCAAATAAAGTCTTTCAGGAGCTAAAGTTAATTTGGTTCACATGGCAGAGGTACATGTTTGTTTATATAAGCACAGTCCAGGCTCCTACAGTCTACAGATGCTGTGTAGAATGATGCATAATTCCTCGTGTCACATTATGTTTCATTGCTGTTGAAAACTGTAGTGCAGCTCAGAAAGCTTTCTTTTCTCAAAATGATTCTTTAAATGTTATCGCATATTTTTATTATCTTGTTTACATTAAGTTGACCAAGATGAATGCAGAGGCCCAACGGGTGGAGCGGGAGTTAAGAGATGAGCTGGCAGACAGCATAAGCAAAGCCGTGAGCGACGCTGACAGAGCCAGGATCGCAGAGCTGGAAAAGGCAGAGGCCGAGCTTCGTGTTGAGGTTTCTAAGTACGTTTGATAGCATCTTGCCATCAAATCAATCATTGACTGCGATGATGACATGTAGAGTGTTGTTGAAAACTAGATTTGGATATAAAACATTACTTTTGGAAGAGATTTTTAAGTAAATATGTTTTTAAAGTAATAAGAAAGATAAGTTCATGCTGATTACAGCTGCAGTGGGAGAAACTGGGAAATGTACCTTGGGAAAAAATCAAAAATGATAAGAATTATTTATTGGAATGGTTTTCTTATTTGATGAAATGATGCTTCATCAACAATAATTTAGGTAATGTTCTGAAACATTACTCACAATATTTCAGGTTGACAATCTATTTATACCTTCATTCATTTATGTACCTTTATTTATTAAAACCTGTTTTTTTCTGACTGACTATAAGAAAAATGTAAGAAAAAATATTTTAGGTTTTTTTTTTGTAGACAAGGCAAGCTATGTCACGCGATTTATTCGTTAAATGAATAAAAATAAACTGAACCAAAGTGCACGAGCATAGTGTGAAGGATTAAATCAACACTTACGGCTTCCAATAGAAATTAAGAGTGCCAAAAGCAGCTATATCCTGCAATCAAATATATTTGATTAATTAATCATCATCATGGTGATTGATTAATCACCATGATGATGATCCTGAAAGTCTAAGTTTGGGCCGGTTTGTGAATTAACTGAGTTCCAAGGTGGAAAGGCATGAACAAAGATCATAGGGAAAGAATTTCTGCTGTCCATTAATCTTAGAAGGGTTATAAGGTCAGCGTCACATAATTTAGAGAGAAAGCTTATTCAGATGGAGTGCATTTAACAAAGTTCCCAGTCGTCTCTGACTCGCAAGTTCACCTCAAGCTGAGGTTGTGCAATGCTCAAATGAGAGAAAAGACTGCATGTCTCGTTTAGAAAGGGTTGCTAGAACATCAGCCAATTAGCTGTTATAATATTGTTTAGCAATATATTAACTCAAACACACCATAATACTGTGATTAACAGTCCAAATCATTACATTCACACTGCCGTGCTTTAAAGCCCAAATCATCACCCTCCCCATTACCTTGTTATACAGTAGTGGGAGGGTGATGGTTTGTGCTTGTTTTGCAGCCACAAAATACGTTAAAGTCACAGAGTGGATCTTGAACTTATTTGCATGTATTGCAGAGTCCAATATGACGCTATCTCTCTAAAAACCTGTTTTTGTAACAGGACAGCGATCCCAAACATGGCTTCAGATCTGTAACATACTGAATGAAAAAGAAAATAATTGAACTGATTTAATGGTTCGGTTTAGTCAAAGTAATGACTTCAGCCTGATTTAAATGCTGCAGTGGGATCATAAGAGAGCCATGCATTAGTGTTTACAAACCATTAACTAACCATTAGCTAACACTTTAGCACAATGATGTGAGCGATCAGGTCATACAGAAATTTATTTAAAAATTTAGTAAAAAAAAAAAATTTGCTGTTTTACTCTTGTTTCATGTCTTCATATGTAAAACGTCCGAAGGGAAATGGGAATTTAATTTCTTTTTTAAAAAGTCTGCATCAACCCACAGAGAAAAATACTTTGTGTTGGCATTCTTTTTTATTTATGTATTTATTTTTTTTGCTTTTGTGTCATTTTCTGCTTTTGACTTCCCAGACTTCAAGAAGTGTCTGATGTAGCCATGACACAGGTGTCATCTCTACAGGCCAGACAGAAGTCCCAACACAACGAAGTAGAAGCTTTGAGGAGACAAATCCTGGACTATCAGGTAACTGAATTTTATTTTCTTTTATTAGAAATGAGCCAAACAGCTACTTGTTCAGTACCCATGTACCCAAAGCAAAAGCTATGCTCCATTGAGAAGTGCTTTTTAGAAATAATTTGGTTTTACTGGTTTCTTCAAACCAAGATCTGATGTGTTGGTTCACAGCCAAGTGTGAAGCAGTCAGGATGAAAGTCAGTCCCTCTGAAGACTCATTTATGTTCCAATACGTACGCAGTTTGTGATTTATGACCTTTGAAACATCACGTCACTGCCCTCATGCATCTTTTATGTTGCCGTAGTTTATAAGTCAGCTGGTAGTGGTAATGCACCGTTATTAAGGCCAAAAAAATATTCCCAAATACCAGAAAGAGTAGAATAATGTTTTTTTTATGTCTTCTTTCAGGTGCTTATTTATTTGGCAGTTTTATTTGATTTTTTTCATGTTTCTCTTCTTCTTTCTTTGTTTGTTCCTTTCACTGGTTGCATGTCAAGTACACAGCTAAATTCTGCCCCTGCTATGGTATTGCTTCATTTTCTGTATCACCTGACAAATAGCTGGGTTTCTTGAAACGGATTAAGTTATCAACACGGGAGATGGACAAAGCTGGAAAAATGGTCGATTGCAGCTTGAAATATAGTTGAAGCTTATCCCGGTGTGGAGCTGCTGCTCCCCCGTATCGAAGGATGATAGCTGACGTTAAAGCATGTCATTAGGATGTCTCTTGATTGCCTCCCTTAAGAGGTTTCAAAGACCCCTACTACTGAAAGCAGACTCTGGAGCATACCCAGGACCCATGGGAGGGATTTTCCTTCCTGACCCAGGGAAGATTATTCAGCAGCATCTGGAAAGCGTCAGTGGGGAGTGGGATGTCTGGGTCTTCATCTTGAACCAGTTGCCTCTATGACCCAACCTTGTTTGATGGTTTCATCACCAGGCGTATAGGTTCTGCCCTCTTGTCCAAAATTACATACAAAAAAAAAAAAGAAGTCTACCTTCACAACTTTAAGCGTTACATACATAATAGCTGGGACATGTAAGACTGCTACAGAGATGTCAGAATTAAAATATGTATTATTGTGTGGACATATATTCAGCTCCCCAAATAAAACCATATTACTTTGACTAAAATCATAAGATAGCATATATGTTTTTATCCTGCTCTCATTGCCTGGAACAAATTGCAGGATCAGTTGAAACTGCATCACAGTCTCATTAAAAATACTTTGCAGGCAGTAACATTTGTTTGTAGACGTTCTGCTTGATTTAAGAAGTTTGATATTTCTTTATCTTAGTTTGGATATGTGTTGCCTGCTTGGAAAATAGTTTTATTTTAGCGAGGCTTTTCCTAATTAAGTAAAAGTTTAATCAAATAAAAATAAAAACCGTTGACATGAGCAGTTTTACGAATGTTTTTATAGAGGTGTTATGCAAGTAAATATCTCAGAAACGCAGCAGCCAAAGTTTATTATAGACAATTCTATCAATGGTCAGAGTCAGGAGAATCCAGAGATGGACCTCAGAAATCAAATCAAATCAAACTTTATTTATAAAGCACTTTTCATGCCTTTGGGAACACAAAGTGCTTTACATGATAAAATCAATTAAAAGAAAATAAAACACAGACAGACAACATAACACAACAACACCCCCAATTGTCTCTGTCTCTTAACTAAAACTTATTTAGACAGTGACTTTAAAAAAAAAAGAAAGAAAAAAGAAAAATAGGTAGAAACATCTGGCTCGGCACCGATGTTGATGTGAGGAAACTTAACTATTAAAGGGGTCTATCCACACCAGGAGCCACTGCCCCCACTTCCATAGAGGCCGCCACAGTAGTGAAACACCTTGTGGATCCAAAAAAACATAAAGCCCAAGATGATTTATGATAGGATGTGTACATACTTCGCTACATAACCCCCTTCATCTCTATGGAAACTTGCAGGATCTTTATGAGTCCCTTCAAAGACCGCTTCATCCAATTCAGGGTTGCGGGTAGCTGGATCTTATCCCAGCAATCAACAGGCTAAAGGCGGGGTAACTGGACAGTTTGCACTCTGATTTCATATTCATAAGCATATTATTTGTGTGGATTGCTTGAAGTGGAGATATTAAAAGCAGCTTTAAATTGGACAGTGCTGTTCTCATGTTTTTGTTGCATTACCATATACAGCTTTGGTCATTTTAACCAGCAGCATATATGCTTGAGGTCTGAGTTGTGTTTGGATGCCAGTGTTTGGTTGTGTTTTTGCCGAGTGTCTCCATCATTTTGGAAACCTACATGTTAGGATTGCTGCGTCATAGCATGTGCAACGGGCTTCTGCACTGCATATATCTGATGCTGCCTCCTGTACAGTCCAGAGGAAAAAGTTTAGTAGAAGAAAAAAGATGGATGGAAATGTGCAAAATCACACTCTGCTGCAGTTTCCATTTTGTGGCCTACTTGGAAAGAGAAGGAAACATCTACATTTCCTGAGTTCAGTAGTGAAATGAAGATGTGGTCATGTTCCACTTTGTGTAATAGGACACCTCATACTGAAGAAGATAAAGTGTTTAAAAATTAAAAGATTTTCTTGCGCACAGCCATGCATCGGGGATGTTGTCATAAACATTTTCTCTTTTCCTCAGTCCCAATCAGATGAGAAGGCCCTCATTGCAAAACTCCACCAGCACATTGTTGCCCTGCAGCTCAGCGAGTCAGCATGTCTGGGAAGACTGGAAGCTGCCACGGCTCACGTCCAGCAGCTGGAGGCCTACAAGCTGCGTGCTGAACAACGGCTGGACGCCAGCGAGCGCTCTCTGTTTCTCGCTCGCCAGGAGGGCCGAAATCGCTCCATGCACCTCCGACGGACCATCCAGTCGCTACGTAGGCAGTTTGCCGGGGCGCTGCCCCTCCCGCAGCAGGAGAAGTTCTCTGTGACAATGATGAGGCTCCAGGAAGACCGAGAAAAAGCTCAGGAAGAGAGGAGGAAGGCGGAGGAAGAGAGGCGGAGGTCAGAGGGAAGAGCGGAAGAGCTAGAGCTGAAGCTTCGAGGCCTGGAAGAGCTCGTCTCAACTCTGAAAGATGTGAAAGGGGCTCAGAAGGTCTGTGGAGGAGGCAATTTGTCGTATTAATACAATCTACAAGTAATCATTAAATTTATTTACTCTGCATGATGTGAAACAGGTAATTGAGTGGCACAAGAGGATGGAGGAGGCTTGCCTGCAAGAGCTGAGGAAGGGCAGGGAGCTGGTGGTACAGAAGGAGGAGATCAGTTACCTGAAGAAGCTCGTGGAGGAGCAGGATCGAACCATCAGCTCACTGGAGGAGGATGTTGTTCAGCTCAACACTGTAAAACAAAAATTCTGGAAATCTTTACATCCAAACCCAGAAAGATGTTTATTTCTTTGCTCATGTCTTTAGAAATAAGATTGTGTGTAAGAGGATCATTGTGGCTTTAATTAAAATCATTGTAGAGATCTTGTATTATAAGAATGTCCTTATTTGTTTTGTTTCTTTGAGGGGCTTTAGAAATGTTTTTTTCTCTGCTTTGTTAAGCTTTATGAAGAACGCCAGCTCGCCTGGGATCAGCGTGAAGTGGAGTTGGAGCGTCAGCTGGATCACTATGAAATGCATCAGAATGAGGTTGTTAACGGTGCAAAAAAGGTAAAGCATTGATTACACGGATCAAACTTGTAACAGGTTAATATGAATTGATTTTACAGCAAACAAATTTAAACAATGTGTAAACCCTTTTGTACTAATTTTACATATCAAAAAATGCAAATGTGTGCTCAAATATATAACGTAATACACAAACATTGATATTAGACTTTTTTTTTAGCCTAACAAATCTAATAATTTTGCTTGTAAACATGCAAACTGTTAAATATGCACACGAATGCATGGACAAAACTATTTACTCAGATCAGATTACAAATGCGGATGATGCTATTAAATTTGTAAAGTTAAAGGAAAAAATAGGGTTAGAATATTTTTTTATTTAACATAATAATTGTGTATGCAAATTTAGTTTTCTTGATTTAATGATTTTTTTTTGTTAGTGCCTTTGAACATTTGGAAGTACCTAAAGTTACACACAAATCAGTGAACAGATTTTATAAGTAATATATTACACATTTACAATCAGTTTGTGTCTATTCTCTGTAGATTTAACACTGTCCTGCCTTCCTGCTATTAACTATATTTTAATTGTTTCAGTTTGAGGAAGGTGATGGATCTTACCCAGACCCGACGCTACCACTCGCTCACCAGTTAGAATTTGCATTCAGTAAAATAAGAGAACATGTTCGCACCATTTTGGAAACTCAGACCACTTGCAAGAGTTTGGATAAGGTAACATTTTCTGTGTCCATCCAGATGTTTTTAAATGTGCAAAGTGTCAAATTTAACTTTCTTTTTATAATAAAAAAATTGTGTTCAGAAGTTACAAGAGAAGGAAGAATGTCTGCGGAAAGCAGAGCAGAACATCATGAGCAGGGATAAAGTGATCAATGAGCTGCGTCTCCGGCTTCCAGCCACTGCCAACAGAGAGCGCCTGCTCGCAGACCTCGCTAAGCACGAAGAAGGACTTTCAGATAATCAGCCCACCCTCAAGCTGGCCCATCAGACTATCAAAGATCTCCAGGGTCGTCTCGACAAGAAAGAGGACGTGCTAAAGAAATATCAGAAGCAGCTGGCCCAAGCCAGACAGGTAGAGGAGACATTAAATACAATATTTAACTATATATATATATATATATATATATATATATATATCAGGATGTTTGATTCAAAACAGATAATTTTTTTACAAATCTCCACCTAAAACGGAACAAAGTTAAAGTGTCATTTTAAGCACGTTACAGTATTTTTTTTTACATGTTTTTGTACACACTCTTTATTATTAGGAATTTATATCTGACAATAAACCAGGGATGCATCAGCTTGGCAGAGGGGATCACCTGGTCTAACTGCAGCTTGAAGCTGGATGCTGTTGAGTTTCTTTGCTGCAACACACCTGGCTCAAATTGATGGGCAATTTGCAGACTTGTGCACCATGTGATTTTAAGCTCTACATAAGGTTATCAATTAAGTCTGACATGTGTCAGGTGTGTTGCAGCAGGGAAACAGTTGCAGACTGCAGCTCGCGAGGACGGTAGTTGGCCACCCCTGGTGTACAGAAATACCTCTGCAGAATGTGTATTTTAGACCACTAAGTCACAATGGGAAACAATGCCCAAGCAGGCGGAGAACAAGCAGGCTAACATCCTCTGGGACTTTCAGGTTCAGACAAGCAAAATGGTGGGGGTCAACCAACCATAGTAATAATGACTAAGCAGCAGAGGAAAGCTGTAGTTATCTATCTACTGGAGAAAGCCTGGAAGGTAAAAATAACATTAGTATCCATCCCTATCAGAGCGATGGATACTAATGTGTCACCACACTGGAGACGTGGCTCCAACAAATACCTGGAGACACATCAGACAGAGTGCAGTCCTAGGGACAGTTAGGATACTCTGTAGGACCATCAAGGTCCCACGACTCTGGTAGAGGACCTGTGCTTCAGACGAACAACCACCCACACTGCCTCAGAGGAGATGGGAGGGTGGGTGAGGGAAGAGTTTTTTCTTGGTGTCAATCAATCAGAATATTTAATCACAATTAATCACAAAAGTGTCCTTAGTTAACTCATGGTTAATCACAGATTTGTTTTCATCTGTTACTATACATACCTTATTAAGGTTTTAATAAATGTTAAAGTAACACAAACGATTGTCGCGATGTCTTCCTGGCAAACTATTGTCTGTTTTTTATTTTAATCACTTCATTTATATATTTTTCTGTTTTAATTTCATTCTTAGATATGTATTTTTATGTAACATTTATATGTTTTTCATTATCTTTTATTTAACTATGTTTTGTGTTTCCAGGATCAGGAGGAAATGATAAAAAGACACCAGGAGGAGCAGAGGATGTTGCATCAAAAGCTGGACTTGCACACCGACACCTCGCTTGATCACTTCAAACGGACTGCAATGGTACTCCTGACTCCACACTTACAAAGCCATCGTTTTATAAACTCCTGTAGGAAACTGTAAATAGACATATTTACTCTTCTGGTAAGAACTTGTTAAAACTCCTTTCTTTCCTTAATCAGGAGCTGATGAAGAAGCCGACTCTCACAGTGCCAACCTCCAAACATCTAGAGCGTCTGGCCGAGCTGGAGCAGACAGTGGCTGAGCAGGACATTTCTCTCAGCTCCATCACAGAGAAGCTGAAGCTGACCAAGGCTGAGCTGGAGCGACAGACGACCAACATGGAGATGCAGGCTAAGAAACACACTGAAGAGATGGCAAAGTGATTACCTTATTTATGTTTTAACATGGCGATAAACACAGAAATCTGCATTCAAGCACAAAATTTTTACATAATATCAGAGCACTCCTTTATATAAAATAGTTGCCTGCTTGTGGATAAGTAAGGAATAAACAACACAGGTTCATTACATGGGTTTTAATGCTTTAATGCACTCCCACTATCTGTGTGTGTGTGTGTTTGTGTGTATATATATATATATATGTATATGGTATTTAGTTGCTCCTGAATAAATTAATGAAGATATTATCAATGTTTACTACTTTGAAAGCCACATTTACATTAGTATCTAAATAGATCTTTATTAAATCTAGCTGTAATTGGGTTAGGCAAAAATAAAATGCATAAAGAACTAAATAAGGATGGGGATACGCAAACAAGACAATACTGTTAGACTTGGACTATTAAGAAGATACTAGTAACAATATAGTTATTTAGGGTAAATGAAAGGAAATGAGATTTTAAAGGGTTAAATGGAAATCAGATTAAAGAGGGGTTTTCCAAAGTTCAACAGTGCACTGAGACCTGGGCATCTCGGCCATACAGTAAGCACAGCCGAAGGAAGAAGGCTTAAAATATTTTAGAAAAACAATCAAGTAGAACTCAGCAGTATAGATTATATCCTCTGAGTTTAAGAAGAACTTGTACGTGTGAGCTGTTGTAAAATATTTGTATCGCCATGCTTCAGGTTTTTGACACGTTGTAGCTTTATTGGTCACTTTATTCAGGATTTTGGGGGATTGAATCTGCTGATCTGGCAGAACTGTATCACCAATTTTTTTGTCTATCAAAACAAACTCCAAACCTCTCTTGAAACAAATACAACCATATTAATGTTAGAATATTTGTCTTCATACATATAAACTTGATTTTTGGTAAAGCATCCAGTTTATAACACAAATCTGCATAAAGTCATACGTTAGCTTAACGTAGGATGAACTCTGGCTGCTTTTGAACAAACTGATTTGGGTTTTTTTTCAGGCTGGAACAAAACTATGCTGCCCAGCTGGCAGCTTTGACCGCTGAGGTTGAAGATCAGAGGAGTCAGGTGGCTCAGACGGAGAAGGAAATGAATTATCTCCGTACAGAGCTGGAAGCCCAGAAAGAAGCCAATGTCCGCTCCCCCAGCAATACCATGAAAAACCTGGTAGAACGACTGAAAGCACATCTCGCCCAGAAAGAGAAACAAGTCAAGGTTTCTTTGGTTTCCTCACCTTTCTGTTTTCCTCCTGTCTTTAGAGCGGCTGGAAAGAATTTATGTCTTCTCATTGTTGCCGTGTTAACCTGTTACTTCTGCCTAACTTTTGTCACATAAGAGGACATGGTCCATTCAGAAGTGTATGACAGCATAAGCTGTAAAATATTCATTAAAGTAATTGTATTTGTCATAACTGGCATCCCTTTGCTGTCAGGCTCTCAGCAAAGCTCTGCTAGAGCTGCGGGCAGAGATGACATCCGCTGCAGAACAACAGGTCATAGCCAGCGCTGCACAAAAAGAGGAGAGTCTCAACGTACAGATGCTGGTTGATAAACACACCAAAGACCTGAAGGTATGAACCCAACTACATCATATTTTACTTACTGTTGAGGTCATCGTTCAGAGCATTAAGGTTACACAAACAGAAACTTTCATAAACCAGAACATCCACGGGGCAACAGAAGCATAAATTACCTGTGTTTTTATACTTGCCAACAACCTGCAGTAAATGTTTCTGGTTTGTATTGATTTACAGTCAGATGTTCGTGGCCAGAGGCTGATCGAAGACACTAAATTTCCCATAGGAGTGAGTGTGTGAGTGTGTGTGTGCATGGTTGTTTGTCTGTGTGTGTTGGCCCTGTGATGGACTAGCGACCTGTTCAGGGTGAACCCCGCTTCTCACCCACTGTGAGCTGGGATTGGCTCCAGCCCCCAAGTCCATACATAAAATGAAATGACGATCTAGTGTGGAAATTATTTTCAAATCTCACGAACCAACATTTTATTTACAACAGAACATAGAAAAGTGAAATTTACCTTATCATTATTACTTATTTGCATGGTAAAAAAAAAACACTTCCGACAGCATATTTACAGCCCTTACTGAAGTAAAACAATTGATGCATTACGAGTATTTTTAGCACTGTATTGTGGAAGTATGTAAGGCCTTTTCCTGAAGAGGACACCATCTACAAAGGAGCCTGTTTTTCTAAAACCAGAGAACTTTTCAACATTCACAGTGCTTTCCTCGTTGTGTTAAATTCATAGTTGTATTAGCAATAACACATACCATGGTCTGGTCAGGACAAAGTTCCGGTTATATAGTGGGATTTTTCTAAATTATTGCATTAGCTCAAAGGCTACCTGATAACTGTAGCTACTGAAACTCCGAACACGTGGTAACAACAGCAGCCGACCGAGCTGCAGGTTCAGTGGCCAAAGCCGGTTACTTTGGAAACGTGTGATCATAAGTGATCATGGTATAAGCTGTATGATGCCCTTATACTGGGCATGTGTCCATTAATTTCTGATAATAAAAACCTCTGGATGGTCCCCCAGAGCACAAACAAGAATCTCTGTTCACATCTGGCTGCTTCTGTGGATGATTGGAGCTTAAACTGGCCTCTGGGGATTGCACAGTGGACTGGATTAATGGAGAACAAGCTCTGGAAGTCTTCCTGATCCCAAGCAACATGGTTTCCTGTAGTGAATCAGGCCTGTTTTAATGTCATACCACTCGAGGGTGTGAAGTTTAAAAGCATCCAGTATTGATTTTGAGCCGTGTCCATGGTAGACGGATATGTTTCCAGATTCTTAAAATCCTTTGATATTATGTTCTGTTGTTAATAAATTATTTGAAGCTTTCCAAAGTTTTTCAAACAGAGTATCATTCTGAATTTTCCCCACAATATGTAGACCAGGGATCTTCAAATATGGTTCATGAGGGCCGGTGTCCTGCAGGTATAAAAAGTTTCTCAACTGATTCAAAGGAAAGTGTTTGCCACAGCTTCTTGTCAAGTCTGTTAATGAGCTGTTGACTTGAATCAGGCGTGTTGCTGCAGTAGAATACCCGCAGGAGGAAACTAAGGTTTATCCTGTTTGCCCTTGTTTCTTTAGAGAGACGCTGCCTCTCGAAGAAGCTGTTGTTAGACCCGGTCAGGTTAAATCTGTGTGATTTAATATCTAATCTAAAAGGCTTTGGAGATACAGAATGTATGTTGGGAGAAACACTTTGGTTTTGCTCTATTCATAGCATAAATCGCAGCTTCTCGTGTACATTGTAAAACATTTGGAAAACTTGTTTTACAAAGGCTCGGGTGCAAGGACTTAACGAAGAGCTACAATCTGCTAAGGAGTCTGCCAGAACTGCCAAAAGTCGTGAGAACGTCCTGAAAGAGGAAGTGGATGGACTGAACCAAGACATCCAGAGATGTCAGAAAACCCAGAAACGACTGCAGGCTGAAAAAGATGAGCGAGAGCAAGAAATCCAGGAGCTGAAGCAGCAAATAAAAAGGCTCACCAGCACCATGCAGGTTAGTGCCAGTATGAAATCTGTGTGCCTGGACTATACTCTTAAGTTCTTCTGTTTCATGATAGAAGCCATAGAGTGATATGTAGTTCACCAACAGCCACATTACGCAGCAACCATCATCATGTGGGCAACTGATTAGAGTCCTCTTGACTCAACCACACCACACTCTGACCTTGAAATATGATAAAACGTTGAAATGTGAGACATGCAAACCCCTCTCAGGTTCCTCCACTGTAAATGAAAGAAGACAATCAGCTTAGGAATGCATCAAGAATGGGACTCACATTCTTCTTAGTCCATGGAGTTTATCTTTAATCTGTCTGGCTTGATTGAATTATTCTGTTAACTTAGCAGTTACGCATATGATGTTTCTTAGGACTGTATCTCTCCATCATATGCATTTAACTTATTTCAGCCTTCTCTATAGAATTTAAGTAAACAGGATAGATATTAAATTGGATCTTTCTGAGAAAGACTCCGCCTGTCTCTTTGTGTTTGTTGCTCAGAATAAACCCGAACCTGATTGGAAGGGGCCAACCATTGAGAGTCTGCAGAAGAAGATCAGGCGGTTGGAGTCTGATTTGGAGAAAAAAGATTTGAAATGCGTCAGAGATGATCATGGAAAGGTTGGGTCAACATTTAGCATTTTGGGTACTAATTTTATAATGGCAAAGAAACTAATTCTGTTATCTCATTATTTATCTGAGGCTCCCTCCAACCAGTAACATCGTGTTGCACTAGGCGCGACGACAACAAGAGAAAGGAAGATTGTAATACTTTTACTCAGAGGAAATGCTTCAATAAGTAAAAGTAATCAAAGGATAAAAGTTTTTATTTTGTTATTATTTTATTTATGCATCAGTGTCAGTGTGGCTGAAACAGGTGGTTTGCAGCAACAAACCCAGCTTGACATGCATATTGTGTATTTTATAATGAGGACATCTAGCCTGCGTCTGTATTCCATTTCAGACGGCTCTTCTACTCGAAGCAGAATTACACGTGTGCATCAAGACCACCGACACACCCCCGGCCAACTGCTTTGTATTTGTTGCCTGATTCAAACAAGGCTGTTCAAATCACTGCAACACTACTATTATTTATTACTGCTCATCTGATGTATGACGTTACTTCCAATCAGACTAAGGAAGAGGTTGTGCGTTGGGAGGAGAGTAAGAAATGGCAGACCAGGATGGAGAAAGTGAAGAATTCACTGAAGGAGAAGGAACGAGAGAATGAGTCTTTGTCAAAGCAGCTCAGCACTCTGAAAGATCTTTATAGCAGGTCAGTGAATGCATAATTCCAGCTGTTTGTACTCCTTTCTTAGATTCTGCTTAGTGTATAATGCTTATGTACAGCTGTGCATATAAGTTCACCTTTTTTCCCCCATAATAAATATGAGAACGTCCAACAAATAATAAAAATAAAACTGGAGAGTGCAGATTAGATTAGAAACCAGTTTAATGGTATGCCCAGGAAAAACCTAGACCTCTTTCACCAATATTTAGACTTTTCTTAAGTTCTTGTTAAAGAAGACTGTGTCAAATTCATGAACGTGTTCTTAAACGACAAAATAAAGTAGAGGGTGTACCAGCCGTCTCCAGTTTTTAGGCAAATGCCCATAAAAGGGCATGAGGCTGGGGGGCTGTGTGCAGACACAGACACAGGCAGGACAAGGAAAAGGTCAGTGGTGGTGTTAATCATAATGGCAGGTCATATCCTCACACACACATTATAATAAATATACATAAATCAATTAAAAAATATATTATGTTTCTTATTCATATATCTTCATTTTCTGTCTGTATGCACAGATTAGAACAGGAGAAAGGTGCACTGCAGAAAAAAATGAAGGCCCGAGGTGTGACTGCTGATCAGGTGGTGGGGGTGCGATCAGCTGAGATGGAACAGGAAATAGAGGAGCTCAAGAAGAAGAACTCAGAGCTGGAGATGCATATCATCACTATAAAGTATGTCAAATCTTTGCTCTCTCTGTCTTTGTTGGTAGCTTTGTACACAGTTGTCACAAATTAACCACACGGACAGCTTCCGTAAAGTCTCGGGTGGAGTTTCCAAATGTTTAGTGCTGGTTTGCAACTTCTCTATCACTGCAGTCTTAACTCATCCCAAACCATTTCAGCTATGAAAAGATGTGCAATTGTGCCTGGGTATGTTATGAGATCTTGTTCATCAGAATGATATAATATGCTAGTAGCACTAAATGTAAAATAACGGGGGGGCTTGTGGTTACAAAGGGGGGCTGGGTCTAGAGAGGCTTGGGTCGAGCAAGCCTTTTAACCCTCCAAATCCACAGCAAACCAGGTGTCACTTATGGCCGGACCACACTTGTGGCTACTTTATTTCACCAAAATTACATTTAGAGCACAAAGTGCTGCACAGTGCTGACTTGTATCACAGCATACTGACTTATTAATCTTGTAATGTAGTCATTTTTACCATCCCAGATTAATGCCTTTATCGTGAAAAGCTCTTATATAGTCAGCCATTTTATACACATGACAAAGACAGAAAAAAGACAGTAAACAAAACTTTAAAATGCAAACGCAGCATACAGAGACGCGTGTTCAGAATCAACACATAGATGGAATAAGGAAGTCCTGAATGAGCATGTGGAAATCGGTTAATGTGGCATGTCCTGTGAAATCACTTTACGTGGTCAAGAAGACAAAAATACAGTAAGTACAGTAAAATGATCATTTATTTAAGTACCAGCTTCAAAGTGGGAACTACACATAAATACCAAGAGGTTTAGCAGCTACGTCGTGAAACCATGTGATTGTGTGTGTAAAGGCATCATCTTGGTAGACAAGCTTAGCGGGCGTATTGTGACGAGTCCTGCAAGTGATGGAAAACTTCTTTTCTTTGAATGTTTATTCTAATGGGTGTATTTGTCTTTGAATGAGGAGACCCCCTTTCAGATCAGACACATTTTTAATTTACCAAGTGGGATTTAGTTCCTATTCTGAGACATGGAGGGGCAAGACATGGCTGCAGCCTGGAGCACACTAATGAAGTTGATGAAGCATCCTTAAACCCAAGAAGACATGACAAGACTGTCATCATGTCCGCAATTATATTCTCGAAGTGACGTATTAAAGTCTGTGAATTTTAGTTTAAATTTTCAGAAGATGGCTAATCTTAGCCACAACCACTGATAGCCTACATGCTAACCAAAACACGCAGACAGCGCACAGGCAGGGGATGCCAGAGCAGCTGCAGGTAGCATATGGAATTACGGTTCTGGCATATTCAATCAGCAACCTGAAAGATGTTTTCTAATAGTACATACAGTGCCTTGCGAAAGTATTCAGCCCCCTTGAACCTTGCCACATTTCAGGTTTCAAACATATAAACCTAAAATTTTTAGTCAAGAATCAACAACAAGTGGGACACAATCGTGAAGTGGAACGAAATTTATTGGATAATTTAAACTT
>JBAMHV010000010.1:8619881-8633512 GCA_037177535.1 Pseudomugil gertrudae
CTGTTCTGAGGTGCGTCTTCAGAGCGACTCATTTTGGTGCCGTCTCTTTAAATGTGAACGAGGCCTGTCATGCCCCGTCCCCCTCCAGGTCACAGGAAGTTAAACTCTACCCTGTTCTGCCATGTTTGTAGTATGACAGCAGATATACGCTAATCTCCCAGCAGAGAAACATGGGCTGTGTCTTGCGCACTATGTAGTGTTTAAATGTCAATGTAAATGCACTTAAACATAGTGCGCAAAGTAGTGTTAGTGCACTGACTGAGACACAGCCATTTTATTGGTAAGTTTACTATAAATGTCAACATGTACAATTCACGAAATTGGTTACCCAGTTATTTTGCAGACCCACAGCAAATAATGTGACATTTATGCGATCTTATTACATCACATTATTTGCTGTGGGTCTGCCAAACAAATAAAAAGTAATAGAGAAAATTAAACAAACTGAAAAATATGACCACAACGAATATAAAGATATATGTGCAGCAGCAGGAGGGAATAAATTGACATTTTCTACATTCCTAAACACCCAAATAAGCACAAAACATGTATTTAAAGGGCTAAAAAAGTGGATTTTGCATGATATGTCCCCTTAAATGTTAATTTTATGAACATTACCACACACACTGTCTCCCTGGAACATCTCTGTGCATCTGAAAGTTCTCCTAACTGTTTTTTTTAGCTTGGTCTTAGGGTTGTGGCTACCTCTGACTGACTTATTATCAGGAGGGAATTTTAATAAATAGCCCTGACAAAAGCATGTTACTGTATGGGTTTCCATCAATATTTTTGAATGCAGATTAGAAAAATTTAGGTTCACATAGCAAAATCTGGGGTTATTATTGAATAGGTTATTAAACTGATTTGTCCAGGCGCTACTTTGCTCTCTTTGGAAGTTTATATTCTGCCTCTGTTTCCTCACAGAATCAGGTTGCTGACCTGAAGGAGCTGTGCAGCGCTCTGAAAAAGGAGAAGACAGAGGTAGAGAAAAAGCTGACACACATACGTGGAGTAAGTCATTTTTCCAGAAACCATATCTGTTAACTAATCATCATGATAGTCTTGAGGCCTTTGAGGTTGATCGCTGACATTTTCAGTCAGCTTCTTGTTTCAGTAAATGATTGTTGATGTGTCTGTCGTTAGGCTGGTTACAGTGGTAAAACGGTGCCTGAGCTCGAGAAGACCATCGGCTTGATGAAGAAGGTGGTGGAGCGAGTGCAGAGGGAAAATGAAGCGCTGAAAAAGTCCAGCACAGCTGCAAATCAAGACAAAGTCTCTGCTTTGGAGAAGGAGAATGAAAAACTAAAGGTTATCAGCATCAGCTTGTCCTCAGTCATCAGCATCTTTTTTTAGTTTTTTCACATGGTCGTTAATTTTACTTTCTTCTAGGCTGAATACGAGACACTGAAACATCAAAGTGCAGCTGAGCTGACCTCAACACTTGAGTCAAAAACTAAAGGACTGGAGAAGATAGTGGTGGAAAATGAACGTCTACGAAAGGAGATTAAGAGGGTATCTACATTTTCTTTATAATCCGATGACTGTTGTCTCCCAGCCAGAGGTGTACCAATACCAACGCTGCCCAGCGAGACACTGTTTGGCTGCTGCAACACATGTTCTTTGGAGGCAGCCATGATGGAACCTGTCAATTACAAAGGAAAAGTAACTGTGTAACTGGTTACTATGGTGATGCCAGCATGCTTTAATGAATGAGGGGTAGAGGAAGAGGAAGAGCAAGCAATACTGTTTGAAACACACCAAGAAGTGACTCCTATTAAAAATAGTCACTTCTAAGAACAATAAAATAGAAGGTATTGAACAAAATTTTAGGATTTTTGTTTTGAACACACGGAGGTTATGATGAGTGATGAGCTGCTGCTAAAGGCGACCATACACTTCTCTAATGGAACTAAATAGTTTGATGGGTTTCTTGGCAATCCATGAAAACAGGGTTACAACTTTTTACCCCATCTTTCTTAAACCTTTATGCACTGAATAAGTCAGCAAACCTTTCTAAATCAAGCTGTTTAAGGAATTTCCTGCTTTTTTTTCTCAAGATTTCAACTTAGCAGCTGAAGTTTGGCAAAAGTTGTGATTTTCATTCACACCATATGATGAACTCATTTCTGAGGAAGCTGCAACTACAAAGTATGCTCTATGGTGTCTGGTACATTGTGACAGGAAATGGAGGCATCAGAGAGGATGCGGAGGGCCAAGATGACTTTGCAAGTGACCAATGAGAAGCTGGAAGCAGAGCTGGACGAAGCCAAACAGAAACTGCAGGCAGCTCTGTCCAAACCCATTACAGAGGGTGCAGACAGTAAGGCCTGGAAGGCCTCTGTAGTTACCAGGTGGGAAAACAAGCTTATATGAATGCAGTGACTTAGATAAACGGTAAGTTCTGGTGATTTTAGACTGGATCAGTGTTTGCTTTCATGTGCAGAATGTTTGAGAACAAGATGAAAGAGTTGGAGAAAGAGCTTTCCCAGAAGACCTCCAGCCTGTCTGAACTCAAACAGCAGCTGAGGGAGGTGAACGAGCACGAGGAGAGAGCTCAGACCATCATCCGACAACTAGAAGACCAGGTAAGAGCTAATTAACACATTTTTGCAATAATGAGAATAAGCATTACTCTGGAATCTTACCACATATAAAGCAGAGCTGACCTGCTGCCAGGCTTTGGGCTTCTTGAGGGACAGAAATGCTCCGGATTTGTAGTATGGCTTCATGTTGGAGTGAAATGTATGGATTTACAGCTAGGAGTAACGAGGCCTCTGGAAAGGTTTAGCAGGAGCGTGTTGTTGGAATCAGACACAACAGCCAGGTCAGCTTAGTATGAGAGACTTTAGCTTTGTTTTTCTCTGTCAAGTTGTTTACAGATTTCGTTTATTTCCGGGCTCGCTTTGAGACGGATCCACGCGCTGGACGTGGTGCTTTCTCAGTCTGCAGAGATTGAACTCAGACAAACATACCCAGAATGTAGTAAATCTAATGTGGGCTTTCCTCCTCATCTTTGGTCAGCAAATAGTGCTCTGAAACAAAAGGCTGGAAAAGTATTAATCACAAACAACTGGAGGAGCATTTGCCTCATAATTAGATCAGCTAGCAGATGGCTAATAACGTGACTGGCTATAAGAGGAGCATTTTCCAGAGGCAGTTTCTCTCAGATGTAAAAATAGACAGAGTTTCACCAGTTTGACTGAAATGCATCTAAAACTTCCAGAAAAACATCTCCTAATATAAAATTGTGAAGCCTTTGCAGATCTACAGTGTATATTTTTTAAAAAGTCAAAGATCGCTTTGTTTACCATACAATAGCTGTCTGCTGAAGCGGAGAGGGAGCAACCAGCTTGTTATCTGTTGGAAAGCCAGTTTTTCTAATGTATGAGCTGGAATTAGATCCCACAGCACAGGCAGTTCACACATCTCCTCATCAGTGCTAAAATATACGTTTTACAGCGACATCATCATCCAGATATTTCCGTAAGACTTGCGGTTTTCAGCAAGAGAACCTTAAACTGCATGCTGCATCCATTACAACTAAACTAAAAGCCCAGCAGCAGGTCTCCCCACTTTCCAGATGTTTACAGAGTTGTTAAAAGAACAGGGGTTGCTACACGATACCAAACATCACCCTTCAAACCAGCTAATGGAACGGTAGTGTCTCGTTTCTACGTTTGCATTTATTTGGAGTTAAATGTGAGAAAGGGGGGATTTAGAAATTATCTCTTTCTGGTTTTATTCACAACTCACAGCATCCCAGACTTTTGGAAATTGGGGTTGTACCTAATAAGTTTACTCTTCAAGTATATTTTTTACTTTTTTACAAGATTAACTTGAACTTTTAGTACTTTTAAAACTCTGATATTGATAATTTCACTTGAGAAAAAAACTTTTTTCATTGTTCTCGTCTTCCTATCTTGTTTTTGTTCATACAGAAATAGATGCACATTTGTTATTTTATCCATTTATTTTGTATCTGTGACCTTGGACAAACCTTCCTAATGACATTTTGAAGCCATTATTTGGTTTGTTTCTTTGTTTTTGCATGTATAGATCTGCGTTTATTTAAAGCTAGACAGAAATACATTTGTAATTCTTTTGAAGGAAATTAAATGTTTTTGTTTATTTCTTAGGTTGACATGTTAAAAAAGTTTCCTACTTCTGCAAAGATGACTGCAGGACCTCCTGAAGAGCTCCAGGCAGCCAGGTATGTTCATGGAGTCATACAACATTTACAAAGGATAAACTTTTTTCCTATTTAGAGAGAAATCTGTTGGACACTGTGTCATTAATATAACACCTTTAAACTCACTTTATGGGGTTTTTCTGTTGTGCTGCGGTTTTAAATTAAGCTGTAAGATTTTTAGCTTCGTGTTACCTCCGCTTAAAGCTCAGTGAGGTATTTACATTTGCTGCTGCTTCCATTTGTTGCCAGTCCATAAAGAAAGGATGAACTTCTATCACATGTACTATTTCTTTGCATTTACTACATTTTTTCAGTTTCTTATTTTAACCGTAAAAACTTTACTGAGTCCTGTGCAGAGGAGTCAGTCAGATAGATCAGTGTGTAAACTCGCTCATCTAGACCTTTTTAAAGTCATCCTATAGATTTTTTATTTCATTCCCTTGGCTTTTACATTTGGTTATTAAGCCTTGAGTTGTAATGAGACACTGCAGCAGCTGGATAAGAAATGATGGTTCATTTGTAAACCACTGACTTGAACAGTTTAATGGATCATCACACGTTCAGAACCCTGCACAATTCCTCTGAACCAAAACTGGAACTGGTTTCCAGTCTGATCCTACTTGTCTGGCGTGTGTCTGCAGGGCAGCTAACACAGAGGTGGAAAAGCAGAACGCAGAACTGAGGCAGAAAGGGAACGAGTACACTGAGCGAGATGGGGAAGCATCCTCCAAACTGGGTGAGACTTCACTGCATACTGGTGTTTCTCAGACAAGCTGTGTTTCTTTTTCCTAAATTATATTCCCATAGGAAGGGTTAACACACCATGCTTTTAGTCTGTGTGTGCATTATGTGGTTGTTTGAATGAAGCTGCTCAGTTCAACATGATAAATGAAAAATGCCCCGATGACTCTTTTGTCCTCAGATTACAGGAAACTTGAAACCCACCTGCAGGCTGCAGAAACGGAGAAGCGCAAACTCCAGGCAGAGATCAGAAAACTGAAGAAGGAGCTCGAGAACTTTGATCCCACATTTTTTGAAGAACTTGAGGATTTGAAGTACAACTACAATTTAGAGGTGAAGAAGAGCATCCTGCTGGAGGAGCAGCTTAAGAAGGTGTGTGATCGCTTCGGCGTGCAGGTTGAAATGCCCAGCGTGTCCATAAGTTAACTCAGGAACGGACCGATAACAGTTCACACTGCTGTTGAGGTTTTTGGAGGACGTTAATGCAGTTGCCATTATTTGTATTATTTGATAAAAAGTTACATTTTTCCAGTTCCTTCTTGATGTATTACTATGCTGAAAGCTTAAGATTTGTAATGTAATTTTATTGCAGCATATTTAAGCTTTTTGTTTTTGCTAATAAGTCATTTAAACAATTAAAATGATTGAAAACAGCTTTTCATTTATTCTCTTCACACTGACATATGTACATTATTTACACTAAATCATTTGTATCCTTTACATGTTAGCTGTACACATCTCAGGAAACTGTCATCTGACTCTAATGCACTTCACTTTTAACTCTTTGGTGCTTTCATTAAGACCATCAGCTGATTCTGTTATAAATAGTGAATCTTAAATGATACGAAATGATTTGGCAGCTGTGAAGACGAGGAGTTTGTCGTTACAGTTCTAACCGCATGTCCCGGAGCCGACTGAAAGTGTGTCCATTTAATGCAAACAGGTGTGCAAACAGGCCCGTGCTGTTTTCATAAGCATCGGCCGTCCCATCAACACGAATGACCACAGGCCTGTCTGCCAGACTGGCGTACCCATCTGGCCACCTCAGTCCCAGGTGATGACGATGAACCTGCAAAACAATCTTTTAGTGGAAGTATTCATGGCGTCTGCATTTATACAAACCTTTGTGTAAATGCCATCAAACCAATGGTGTCTGGCTTGATGGCATTATATGCAGCCTACCCACCTTAACAAGAGTATCGTTGTTACAGTGCCACACGATGCCTTCAACTCGGCCCTCTGGACTCTCCTGGAACCAGGAACAGAGCTGCTGGAAGTCCACAGGTGGAGGGTTTCTGATGGGAATGATCCCATGTGGCACAAGGCAATGAACAGGCTGCTGCTTACTCCCCAGTCCTGTTTGAACCATATTACAACTTTAGTTTAACGTAACCGTAAATAACTTTCCAAACGGATAACTCCATGCTTCTGGCTCTTTTATGCTACACGGACATTCACTGAAAATATTCCTGAAACCCAGAGCTATTGTTGCCTTGCAGCAACTCAACACTAAGAAGTTTCACTTCACAACCACTGTTCACGTGACTGCAGCATTCTGCTTAACCACAACATCAGCCACTTTATTTCTACACTGGCTGGACCGAGAGCTGCTTTTCTCTTCTTAAAAGCAGCACTATGTGATTTTTCTGATCCAAAACTATTAGTTTCTGGCTTAACTCTCTTCTGATGGTTAATAGACAAATGAGTTGCCAGTTCCACCACACGAGTAGTAAGTAGTACACTTCTGGCATTTGGTTTACATCTAATTTTGCTTCTTTGATCTGCATCTAAAGTTTAGTTGCCTTCACACTTCGCCAAAGGAACCAGACTTTATAAGCAAATGAGCTAGTAAATACTAGACATTTTTTGGGTGTTGAGATCACTGAATTCATCTGAAGCATTTGTTTTGGTCCAGCCCACCCAGAAAACAAAGGCTACATTCATAGAACGAGTTTGTGTCAGAGCAGCAGGTTAGGAGATTATCTTGCCATAAGGGTTTCCATTGACGTTGGTTCCGATGAGTTCCAGTGTTTGTTCCTGGAGGTCGGCCAAAGGGACCGCTGTCATTTCTAGCATATCGCCATCATCAGAGCAGGGCCTGAGAACCAGAGCTGCTCCGACTTTGTAATCCACCACAGATGAGTGCCAACAGTACTGCTTGTTGCTCTTCTCCACTGGAATCCAGCCTAGAGGGTTTACAAGGACATAATCAGCATTTCCTCCATGTTTGATGGTTTCCATGTGAGAAATGATGCATGCTGCATCTTGTAACCAGAGAAGTTTATGTGCTCCGAATCAGATCTTCCACTGGAACGTCATTTTATCAGTGTAATTACACGACTGGGGGTATCACACACACACACAGAGAGAGAGAGAGACCAGAATGTTGAGCCAACCTGGAATGTGTCCATGTTCGTCAGGTATTGGATGACCGTTGTGAAGTTTGACTCTGTGAGCAGGGATCCACACCTCAGGTACCGTTTTAAAGTCTTCCTCCAAGTTCCACGTGAAACCTGAAATGAAAACGAATCAAGTAAAGCGTGTTCACAAATAGCCGAAGCTAAACTGGAGCTGTGAATACCTTTACAGCTCTTGTGAGAATATTGATGCTTCTTAAACTTCTTCTCTGCCACTTTATTGGGTTTCCTGTCGAGTCTGGCCCAAAGGTAAGGCTGACCTGAAATAAACAGATCAATTTGAAGCTTGCTGAGCAGATACTGATAATGTTTGTGTTAACAGAAGAAAAACCGTTAACACTCACCTTCATATGGTGTAACATAGCAGCAGGTACCATCCAGCTTTTCTGTAGCAATAGAACAATCTATGTTGGCTTCCAGAGCGAGAGGATTCACATTTTCTGTGGCAATCACTTGAAATTGCTGCATAAAAGAAGATGCACTAATTTAAGCAAAGCACTGAATATTATTGTTGATGCATCATTACTGCACACACATTTTAGGATTGCCTCACACCTAACATCCTCATGCTAATGCTACTAACAATGACTCTAAAATCACAGACAAACATTTCAAAACTGTCACTCGAGTTAAATTCATTGGAAGGATTTTTTTTACTTAGTAAACATGTTGCTTGTGTTGTAAAGCTGGATGCTGCAGTGTTAGCAGCAACACCCACCTGAAAGCCCCGTTTTCTGGACTGTTCTTCCCGTACGTCGGTCAGAAAAACACACGGTATCTTCTGCTGAACGGAGCCCAGGCGGCGCATTTTCACTATTTCACTGCTGCTCTTATTTACACACTAAATTACACCGAGGAGAGAATATGTTTAGACCACAGGAGGACACCTGTTTAGAATTGTGTTTAATGCGTGATGCGAGTCTTCTTTGGAGACATTTTAGACAGTGTATTTTAGACAAGTGAGAGTCACTAGCGCCCCACTGTGGATGGAAGGAGAACTGCCTTCCACCACCGTCTATGGTGAATGATCCAATACAATATCCTCGGGTAAAACAAAGTCCAGCATTTACTGTAGATGAATAGAAACATTCTCATGAATAAAAAAAATCATACGAAAAGTCTTATGATGCATGCAGTCATTTAAATATTGACTATTTGACCATGTAACAGCATCTCCAGCTGGATACCGCAGTTTCCTTATAAATATTTGAGGTTGAGTTGTTTAAGGACATTTTGGTTGAGCTCGGTCAGCATAACCTGGCAAAAGCTAACTGTTTTTAGAACCAATACACAGACAGGTTTCAGTCCTAATATGTGTTTGTTCAAGAACTCTAAACTGTCATCACATCTGGTGGTTTTCTGCGAGGCCCCTACCCTACAGGTTTTCATTTTATTCCTAGTCTAGCACACCTGAATTATAAGTTTAAAACAGCTTATGGAGTACTGTATGATGACAGTTAATAGTGTTGGAGCAGGATCACACATGCAGGTCAAGCTGAATAACCATGGTATAAATGTAGAAATATTATTACTCAGTTGACCAAGGGTGAGAAGATTCTGCATAAATGTTGCATTAGGATCAGAACATAATGTGTTGCAGAACAACATTTGAACCTAATTCAGCTAATGATCTGTTTACACTGAATATTAGAATATGAAAAGTGTTAAATTTGATCAAAGATGATTTTTAATGTATTTAAATGTTAAAACATTTTTTCTCAACAGCGAATTCGTAATGTTTCATTGAAATATAGTAGATTTATTTATTTTCAAACAGTCCCAGTCAGTACGTGTGATGATAAAAGGCTCCATAAAGAGCTTTAAACACTTAAAATGTTCAGATACTAATTTATTACCATGCCTTCGGAAAGACAGTTTAGGGACTTTGAATTCATCAACATGAAAACAAGCTCCGACATATGTCTGGCAGTATCTGAAAATAAGCCCAGGAGATGAATAGAAACGTTCTCATGGATTAATAAAAATCTTCTGACACCTGCAGTAATTTCTGATCACACATTGCCCCGTTTATTAAGCACATTTACACATTTAAAACAACATACCCATACTAAGTAACAGCATTTCCTCAGCTGGACCAGATGTTTCCTTAAAATATTTGAGGTTGAGTTGTTTAGGGACATTTTGGTTGAGCTCGGTCAGCATAACCTGGCAAAATCTACCTGTTTTTGGAACCCAAATACAATGCCAAATTATACAAACCCAAGTTTCAGCCCTAATATGTGTGTACAAGAACTATGAAACTCCTCTGACGCATTATGAATCGAGTAAATCATAAAACAGCAAACAGCGCTGTTAAGGAGTGAGAAGGAATGGGAGCACCCACAACAGTTATTAAAATGTGACACTTTTCTTTATAAAAGTGTATGTTTTTGGTTATTGCTGTGTAAAGATATGTGTAAAAAAATAACATCTAAAGGCCATTTTCAGTTACTCGACACAGAAGTCGATAGATTGGTCCGTCTCCGGTGTCTGTTAGGGTTAGTATTGTTGTAATATTTCAACAAATAAATATCATAAAACTTCCACAGTGTGCTATTTCAGATCTTTTTGCATTACACATGGCTTGAAGCTTTATGTTCAACTATGCAAACGTCACTATATTGCCTTATGCATGCATTTCAATGCATGTATTTGTGACTAATGTCTCCAGTCTTAGCTTGACCTAAAATTTCAGCAAAGAAAATAACAATCTCAGACTAGTTTCAAAGTTCTTGCACACACATTAGCACCTAAACCTCTGGGGGTGTCCTCATTAAAATGAGCTAAAGCTAATTTAAAAAAAAATGGAGGGAGGAAAATCCTGAGCCAAGCTGTCCCATGAGGAAAATTACTGTGCCAAATAGTCTGAGAAGCTGTATTTTAGTACTTTGAGTTTTTGTGTTGTAATGTAGATTGTGTAAAAAGCAGCACAGAAGAAAACAAAGTATTTACTACTGAGCAATTTATCAGTATGTGTGTTGTCCTGTTTCCTGCTTTCCATTTTGTTACAGCTGTCATCAATCTCTCAATCAATCCATTTCATTCAGCATGAAAAACTATCTGATGACATCACCTGGCTGGGATTGACTCCACCTCACTGCACCTTCATCTGACCTCCTAAATCGCTGTCATCCTGACCAATGGCTGCTCCACACATCAGCTCCACTGGATAAAAGGAGCTGCATGCTGGAAAAACCGTGTCTGCTTTTGGTCTCAGAGACTTGTAGAATTATGAAGCGTTTTAAAGCTGTTGTGCTTTGTGTGGAAATTGGGGTTTAGGTTTACCATTTGGCATTTCTGTTGTATTAGTGGTGCTGCTTCTGTGTTTTGTTTGGTTTGGTTTGAACAGCACCACCTGCCCATCCCACATTTTTTGTTTGTTTTTTTGTTAATTGTCTTGTTTGTTAATTGAGTCAATAAAAATCCCTGAACTCCACCTTCCATCTGGCACATTTTATGTGCCATTTTATGTTATGTTCTCTCCCCCCTGCGAGCCGGGTCGTAACAAACGGTCGTAACACAGTTGCAGCTCAAATACGTGTGGTATTGATGTTAAAACAAAGAAACAATGTGGTCATGAAGTGCCCTCATCTGCTATTATTTTTGATATATTGCAAAGGAACAAAGTGACTTCCACAGTGTGCTTTCTTGTCAGGTCTTACTTTCTCTGCTCTGTAGACAAACGCTTGCATGCAGATGTTCACATCTGTTCACTCAGTGTTTATATGAACAGCAACTGTAGAAAAATACAGAAGCATATTGTGTAAAAATTCATAACATCAGGGACCATATTTATCAGGTGTTGAGCACATTGTAGTCCTAAGTGTGGGTCCAACTCTTAAACTTAAGCCTAAAAGCTTTTTATCAACTTTCATAACCCTTAAAATCACTCCTACGTCTCCAAGCGGGGCGGCTGTGGCGCATGTAGTAGAGCGGGTTATTTCCTAACCAGCAAGTTAGTGGTTCAAATCCTGGCTCTGGCGTCCACACATTGAAGTGTCCTTGAGCAAGACACTGAACCCCCAGTTGCTCCCGGTGCTGCGTCACCGGTGTGTGAATGTGTGTGTGTTTGTGTGAGCGAATGGGTGAATGTGTCTGATAGTGTTAAAGCGCTTTGAGTGCACTGATGTGTAGAAAGCGCTATACAAGTATAAGACCATTTACCATTTCCAAATATTTAAGAGACCTGCAAAGGTGTCCTAAGCAGTTAGGAAGCATAAGACCAACCAACTCTGGTCCTCCAGGTGTTAGGAGTGTCCCTGCTGCAGGACACCTGACTCAAATCAGTGGGTAATTAGCAGATTTGTACAGAGCTGGAGCTCAAACTCCACACCAGTCTGTTAAGTACTCACTGATTATAACCAGGTGTGTTGGAGCAGAGAAACTTCAAACAGCACACACACACACACACACACACACACACACACACACACACACATGCAGTTAAATGCATTTCCAGACATTGAGTCTATTATATGATTTAGTCATCCACTAAATTACATTTAAAAAAAACACATTTTGAGGCAAATACTGTCACGTGAATGATTTAAACTAATGAATTACTAGTTAATTAAAAGCCTGGATTTAAGTAATATTTTTAAAAAGGATTTTAAAATGTATATACATCAAAGACTATTTACTGTATGTATGAAAGATAAGATTAAAAACACCACAGATTCTACTCAGAATCTGGCTTCACACAAAACATGGCATCATCGCAGGAATTCGTGTCCACGTCTACTTCATCCTGGTTTTCCTCTGATCCATCTTTACTGTGTAGGTCTGTCTCACTGTGGGTTTTCTTCCACATCTCTGTCTCCAGGTCATCCTGCTTTGCCTGACACCAACAGGAAGTATTCCTTTACCAAAATGATGAGAGGAAATGCATATTATGAATAAATCACAGTGTGTATCAGGAAAATTATATGAAAAGTTGTGGCTTTAAAAGTTAAAATAAGAGTTTTCTAAACTGGGTTTGACTATAAAGTAAATACCGTTTCCATTTCCAACTAGAGCAGCCACCGATGTTTTAAATGCCTTTTCATATTCATTTTATGTGGGAAATATTACTCAGAAATGTTTTCAGATAACCAAATGATCTGAAAACTGAAGCAACAAAGACTTACAACTGGTAGCGCCAGGCTGCTCCGACTGCCATAAGAAGCAGGAGAACGATACCAAGAGCGATAAATGTTGTAGATACATCTGGGAGAGAAAGCATAGTAAAGAGTGTTGTGTAATTAGAATATATAAGATGTGATGGTGCAAAAACCTTTAAATCCAAAGTGATTGATGTTAAACTTGCAGATTATTTAACTGTTACTGATTATTCTCTGATCTTTCAGACACCACGTTGTAATTTATACTATAAACCTGAATCATTACACAGTAATGTAAATAAAATCTAAATAAACCGTCATAGTGTGGAGGCAGCTCGTCGATGTTTCACTGTAGGGGCCAAGAATTCAGAATAGTTTCCACTTTAAGAATTTTACAGTTTCACTAAAGATAACATTGCCTTCTCTCTCTAATCTTAACACCGATTGTTTTCATAATTTTTCGCACGTAGTTTTTTATTTGAAGAATTAACTAATCACATTCTTATATATCAGTTATTCTGTCTGTGTTTCTCTTCTCGCCTCTTTTACCTTGTTAGCATGTAAAGATGTCATTTCAAAGCAGAGTCTAAACTATTCTAAAATAATGTTATTACCTTTCAAAGATGGTTTTTTTGTGGAGCTCACTGAGGTCTGCAGAAGGTCTGAGCCGAACGTCTGAGTAGAAGCAGTAAAAGCCAAACTGACAACAGATGGTTTTGAGGTGATCAGCTGATGAGGAGAAACAGTGGTGTGGGAAGGCGGGAAGCCCGAAGTGGAAATCCTAGATGAGAGTGTTGTTCCAAGCAGAGGAGCAGAAGTTGAAGTTGGTGATATTTGGTCGGGGCGTTCAGATGCTGTTGGCTTTTTTGTTGAAGCTGCAGACTTGATTGTTGATCTGACTGAAGGAGCAGTAGGTGTTGAGGTTGGAGTCCGAGCTGTCATTGAGGTGGGGGGTGTGGAGGAGTGAAAGTTGGCTCTTGTTGTAGTCTGGTTTTCATCCAGATCGGCAGCAGCTGAGGACACAATATGATATTGCTTCCTGTTAATATGGATCACAATCCCAGAGGAATGTTTTCAACACCTTGTTGAATCTCTGCTCACAATGGGTGAGAGGCGGGGTACACCCTGGACAGGTCGCCAGTCCATCCAGGGCCAACACACATAGACAAACAACCATGCACACTC
>JBAMHV010000010.1:8648859-8668329 GCA_037177535.1 Pseudomugil gertrudae
GATGGATGGATGGATGGATGGATGGATGGATGGATGGATGGATGGATGGATGGATGGATGGATGGATGGATGAGTGAGAGGGAGACAGGATAAATGGGTGATAGAAGGGAGCATAAAATCACTTACTAATAAATGGGGAATGAAGCATGAAAGATGAATGAATGAAAACAGAAGGATGGACAAGAAACAAAAACAAGATAAACAGATGAGAACGAGGAGGGTGAGGGTTTGATAAATGGATGAGACAGTGAAAATGAATGGGTGACCACATCGAGGAAGTATGAAAAGATAAATTAATCTTCAGAGAATAGAGAGAGGATGGAAGGGCTCATAGATGGATAAGTGAGGATAGATGGATGAATATGTGAGAGAGGGGAAAGGATGACAACATAAATGAGGGACATCGATGAATTGGGATGAAGGGAGCATAAAAAGATGGATAAATATGGAAGAATAAGGAAGTAGAAATCTGCTGTGATGGAGGCTGACTGGTGTAGATGGCATAAATGTGGTGGTATGTAACCAAATGAAAGTCAGTAAACCCCATGATTAAAAAACCTGTAAGTTAAAACGGTAAAACATAATTTATAAAAGCAACAGATGGCCTCTGAATTCATAATTTTTACAGAGGATTGGTACAATAATGAAACCAATGTCTGGTTGGCTGTTTCGTCACTTTATGTTCCGACTATGTCAGGAATAAATGTAGAAATAAAGCCTGTTAATACAGGATGCCCTTTAGAGAGCCCCTCTCTAACTCTCTATAATTCCAGGAGAATTTAGACCATACTCTAAAGCTGAAGAGGTCAGAGGTCAATAATAGACTAAATATAAACATTAAAATCTGCTGGGATTGAATTGCTTCACTAAAATAACTACTAGTTTTTATTTAGAATAACTGTGTGAAGCAGATTTGTGTTTGTTTTCCTGCACTAACACACCTTATTCAAATAAATAAATAAATAGCTGACCTATTAACTGTATTGAAGCACAGATACCTGGTGGAGGGTTGGACACCTGTGTTCAGTGTCATTTTGTAGTTACCTGTAGTGCAAATATCACTGCAGCTTAGGCTACATGGTTATATCTGGAAGAACTGTGACTTCTGACAGCCAATGTAAATTCATGACTACGCTTGGTTTTTGGGTGCATTACTAATCCCATCTTCACTAGATGTCAGGAATTCCTACACACTGTACCTTCAAGGCCAATGGTAGCATCAGACACCACCTGAGCTCTTAAAAGGTGTGTGTGAGAGAGATGTGGGGTCATCAAGTACACACAAACCGGCTTTTCAGTTAATTTCTCTTTTCAGGACCATGTTCAGGATCTCTGCCCCTCACACTGGGAGGGATGTAGGGCCAGGTCATTTTGATGAACTGCCTGCCTTTGGAGGGGAGCGACCAGACTCTGCCGTCCCACGCAGAAGCAGGAAGGTGGTGGAATATTTCTGGATCCCTTCAGACCAGGAGTAACTATCCACGTTATTCATCAAGCTTAGTACGACTGAGCAGAGCTGCTTATGAATAATCTCAGAGGTCCCTTACCATGACTGCTTCTCGTACAGAGAAAAAAAGTGTAAATAAAAGTCAGATAGAACTGGTGCTCATGTACTGGACTTTATTGACATTAAAGCAACAGAGGTGCACAATAATTATGAATACCTTACAATAATATCCAAATCCTTCACCCTACACATACACATGGCTTGCGAGCACAATTCTTGGGTAAAATGTTTAGTTTATTTCTTACAATAAAGGAAACAAAAACAGCTACAAACTGTCAAAACTTTAACCATGTCAGAAATCTTTGTATTTGATAGATCAAGCCTCAAAATTAAAAAACAGGCCACTTTATCAGTCGTTCCAAACTCCAGGTTGGGTGGGTGGGGGGCAAAGCTCAAAAGTATTTTCATGGGTCCATTTCTACAAAGATACCAAGAAGCTGAATTAATAAAAGCTTCTTTTCTGCTATTAAATAATCAATACTTGTAAACGAGTGAAGCTTCCTTGGAAATGCTTCCAGAAATTGTGCAATTATGCTGGGTCCAAACCAAATACTTAAAACCCTTGTTTGGGTTGAGATTCTGCCATTTTATTATGATCCCAGCACAAACACCAAAAAAAGCCCATCTAACTAAGAGGTAGAAACACAGGCAACTTCGATACATTACGGCGGCACACCAATGATTACACTGTTTTAAAACATTGTAACATTTGGTAGGGTGAGTATTGCAACCACTCATGTAGTAGATTACCAAAAGGAAAAACAACTTCCTGATGGAGAGGGGGCATTTCTAAAGAAAGTTGCTCATATTAGTTACACCTAAAAGGGGAGGGAAAATGTTTTTGATGAGCATGGGTTCCATGAATACATCTATTTATTATGAGCCGGTTCATACTTGATTCCCACTTCAACAAGTTGTGAAAAACAAAATCAGGTCACGGGTCCAGATTTTCTCTGGATCACCGTCAATCGCTGCTGTTTTATTTTAAATGGCATCTGGGTGTGATGACATGAGAGACCCTTACAGCAGGTTACAAAGCAGCTCAGTGACAAACCCTCGAGTGAACAGTTATCTTTTAACTACCATTAGCGACAATCATACATTTTATGTAGTCCTTCCTGGAAAATCTAAAAGATGTTTACATAAAGCCGTTTTCTAAAGGAAAGATTTAAATCAGTTAAAACTGAATAGAAAGTGAGAAAAAAATAAAGCACATGCATCAGAAGTGAGGTTAACAAACCTTAAATGAAACCAGAAGGAAATATGTTTGAGCCACTCTAGACAAAGAATTCATGGAGTTGGTCAGAATGGACATAAAAACCCATGAGGCAATGGACCAAATGGCGCTTCTCAGTGTATAATGGTGCAGCTGGTTGTGCACAAGGCCCCCCACCCTCCCGTACACAAGGTAACAAGCGTTTAGATTAGCAAAACGAGCAGCAGAGTGCTACGTTGTAGTGGTTAAATTAAGCACTGTGTTTAACAAAAAGAGAAAAGGCGAGTCTAATAAGAATTTTGATCTATGCCGGGATGTTTCGGCTTCTTTCTCAATCTGCGTCATCCTCAGACTCCTCCTCTTCGGCCGTCTCTAGCCAGGTGAGCCACTGGTTTACCTAACAGGGCAGAAAAATAAGTCAGTCTGACACAGAGTTAAATATTTTGGCTTCACACAACATAAATCCTGATCTTCTGTAAATAGTTTCCGTACCTGGAATAAAGCTTTTCCTTTTCCAGGGAATTCTTGGGTAATGTCTTCTTTCCATGCAAGGAAGGCTTCTTCTTCAATGATCTCCATGTCGTAGAAATGGACAAAGTAGCGCAGCAGCATGCCTTTTTAGGAAATACAGCAAATTATTTAACATTAAATTATTATCATCCTAAGTTAAATACAATAATCATCTTATGTTTATCCTAAATTACAGGTAACATAAACATGCATAACCTTAAGGCCACTGTACCTTTAGGGAACCCGCTGGCGTTGCAGTGCACCTGCAGCGCGTAGAGGGCGCTGACCTGCAGCTCTGTGTGGTCGTGCAGGAACTTCTGCATGACGGGCTTGAAGGCCAGCAGCAGCTGCTTCTCCTGCTCCAGCTGCTCTTTGGAGGGGGCCGCCAGCTGATCGTCACTCTCTGCCATGCACAGCTCCTGGGAGATATACTGCAGAAAACTGGGAAGAGACCAAAGCACTTGCTGGTTAAACTTAAAGACACATATACACACATACAGAAAATATACTAAATGCAACAGAATCTCAGAATATGACAGTAAATAAAACGTGATTACAAAACAGCTAAATTGACTAAGCAAAGTTTTGTTGAGTGTTCTTTTTGGTACTTTAAGCTGCTAGATGACTGATGAGACATCTTTCATATGACACCTTGTTTGTTATTTGCTTGAAGTGGTGAAATTAACAGAAGTGTTTAGATGGTGATGCAAGCAAGTATCTTTTAGCCAACTCTCTCCCTGCCTCATGCCACTGGATTAGTTCTTCCTAATGTGCAAAAGTCCGCAGTACTACACATCTTATGAAGGAAAAAAGTTTAGGGGCTGCAGGTCAAGGCCAAGCCAAAGGCTCAGCTAGTTGGAGAATTGGAGGTGTTGCATACCATCAATTTCCTCCGTTATCATGGGAATGTAACCTCGCTGCTGAACAAGATAGACAAGCTGTCCGCACTGAACAACCAGCGGACCTACGGTGAAAGCAGCTTAATCATCTTTACGGAGACATGGCTAAACCAGGGGGGAGGATACACCCTCCTATATGTGCATCAACACTGCATGCACAACGCAGACCTGCTTTGATTCACTGCCGTGAAAGCAGACAAAGATACCAAAGCAAGTGAAAAAAGTAAAAGGTGGTAACTCATCATGTAGGTCAACAACCGCTGGTGTAACCCAGGACATTTCTTTGTAAAGACAGTCTTGTGTGGCCGTGTTCTCAAACTGCTAGCTGTTAGCCTGCAGCCATACTATCTCTGCAGAGAGAGGTTCAGTCATGTGATCACCATCTCTGTTTACATTCTCTGAAAGTGGACACAGCCACTGTAAGTAAGAAGATCCACTCTGTCACAGCAAGGCTGCAGACTCACATATTCTACTTGTTTTATTATCGTTTCTTTTGTATTGAGAAGTCTTTCTTTATGTATAAGCTGCTGGAAACCTGATTTTTGTATAAGGGAGTCAATCCAAAGAGATCAATACAATCAAGTCCAAGTCTCTAAGGTTAGCTTTCAGGGAAAATATTCACCTCGTCATCAGGATGTTGACAAAGCCCTTGTCAGTGTGAAGCTTGGGCGAGATATTGTCTTTAATCCACTTGTAGATTGACTGTGGAGATGGGTCTGCCTTTATCTGCTTCAGCAGCTCCTTCTCCAGCTTCAGCAGTGGGAACAGGAAGCTCAGACCTTTCCCCTCCAAAATCTCCAGCATGCGGTCTTTGTTTTGATCGATCTCTGTGATGACAAAGTGAAGGGAAGTAGTCATGAGGGTTGTGCATCTCTCCCAGATGGGCGGATCTATTGCACACCCAAATATGTGTGATAAGAACCAAGAGAGCTCATACCAGGCAGCATCTTCTGCATGTTGACCTTGCTCTGTGTGAAAAGGTCTGTGAGCCATTCCCGGTCCTTCAACTTGGCTGTCTGCTGCAGGCAGAGCAGGAAGAGAGGGAAATGGGTGCCGTTCTCTAGAGGGTGAGCTAGCTCTGCCACGCTCACCAGCTCTGCAATGATAGCCCGGGCTGCAAACTGGGCCAGGTAGGACTTCACCAGGGGAACGTCCAACTCGATTTTTGGACACTGGTCGAGGACGCTGAGGAAAGCCTGAAGAAGAGGAAGAATTCACAAAGAAAAAAAAGTGGAAGTCGCTGCTTTAATTCACTGCTTTCTTACCCAACATGTTTTACTGTCATCTTCATTTACCTGCATGAAGTTCTCTCCAGTAATGAGACCCTCAGTGCGGAGTGTGTGGATCAGAGTACTGGCATGCTCTTTGTCCTCATCAGGGCGATCCAAAGAACACACAATGATCTTGCTGAGCATCTCAGGCAGGAAATGCTTTGGCGCCCTCATCTCTCGCACGCCGTTCACAGCTTCAGTCAGGTTCTTAGTGTTCAAGTACTCGGTCATAATCGCCTCCTGATGAGAGGAGAGCACAGACAGGAGCTTTTATTCCATGCAGGACATGTACAATGCACCTCTTATATGTGCATTAACTCTGCATGTGCAAGCAAAATACATTAAGGTTTCAAGTTCCATTTGTTTTCTGATGCCCCCATGCTGACAAACATCCCCAATGTGAACTGCTTTGCATACCGTGGTTTTCAGCAGTTCCTCCCTGGCAGGAGGCGGTTTCTTGTTTGTCTTCTGAGGTTTCTCTTGAATGGGAGGGGGGTTGGTCTTCAGTCCAAGCTGCGGAGGCTAAGGCCACAGGTTGTGTTACATCAATATGATGCTTAAACAAATGCAACGTTTTCCCTAAACTTTAATTTGTATCCATCCAGACTGAAATCTGCCTTACCTGTCCCAGAGGTGGGGTTTGAGTGCGTGGAGGCTGGGTACTGGGAGGCATCATGGTTGGGATCTGAGGCTGAAGCTTGGGCACCTGGTTTTTGTTGAGGAGGAATGACTGTGCAGGCCTGAGGCTGATCTGGGAACCATAAGGCAGCACAGAGAGCAGCCTTTATCTTACTGTCCACGGGACTCAAAACATGCATTTTAAGCAATATGTCATGCCCTCATATCTCATAATCGCAGTCAGCGGACCCGCTGCCAGTTTGAGGAGAGGTAGAGATGGAGATAGGAAAGAGAGAGATTAAAGACAGAGAAGGAGAGACTGACAGCAGGTTGTGTTCCTCAGAATAACGCGTCTTCTTTTAATCATCGGGCAGATAAGGAGAGCAGGATGCAGCCATTACTGCTTTAGTTATGCACATTTACAGCATCTGGCTTGGTTAAACTGAACTAAAGTGGAGCACAAATGTAGGATACGGAGTCATCTAACCAACTGGCTAGTTTCAGTTACCTCATCTGCATTCAGCTGCCCTTTCTTGCTGAAACGTGGAGGCATGTCCTTAGATTGGACCTGCTGTTGGGCAATGTGGTTCTGGTTCTGGTTGAGGAAATGCTGGTTCTGAACCTATTCAAGAATGACATGAAGACATTTGTACTTAATCTTTTTCATCTAAATCTGAATAAATCACACTGATATACATGTCTACGTCCAGCAGGATTACCTGGTTGGACTTAACAAAAGACTTGGGCCCCATGTCAAACTGTGACTGTGGAGGAGGGGCGATGTGACCACTGTGGCCATTGAAGAGTGGGTTGGTGCGATGGCGTCCCATAGTGGGCGAGTACCTGTCCTGAATGACCCCTGGGCCAGTTCCAATCCCACTGCCTGAGGAAGAAAACATGATCTGGGTTCAGTACTCCAGATTATGTACACACCAAAAAAGGAAGTGTTTTTCTTTTGTGTTTAACATGGACAGAAATACACATTTTAACTTAAAAAGCAAATAAAGAGAAAAAGGGAAGCCAGGCACACCTGGCATCTGTCCAAACATATCAGCCAATCCCCCGAGAGTCTCCCTGTCCAGTTTCATTCTGTTGGGCATGAAAGGGCTTTCCAGGAAGAAGTCCATCCTCATCCCCTGAGACATGGGTGCTGGGATGAAAACACCCAAATCCTAACAGACAAACAGTTTTAACAAACCAAAACAAAACCCACAGACTTTTTTTTTTTTTTTTTTACTATACATTCAACATAAAACTTTATCCCTAATAGGCTATTTAGGTTTGTTGTCTGTCATTTAGAAGAACAAAACCACTCACTTTTACTGCATCCTGACGGATCTGGTTAATTGTCTTTGGTCCGTTGTCGATGAAGGCCTTGCGGGGGATCCAGTTGTTGTCACGCAGTTCCACTGTATCTTGCAGCAGGAAGCGGATCCTGGCAGGCAACTCCTTGTTGTTCATTAAGGATCGCATACGGCCAAAGTACTGATCCATTAAAGACTGGTGAAAGGACAGAAAGTGTGACGCACAAATATAACAGCAGGGCTAAGGATGAATTTTGAGCTCCCCCCCAAATAATATATAGGAATTTTACTTCTTCATTGACAGTCTGACCCATTAATGTTACACAGATAATTAATAAATGTCTAAAATGTCATTCCAGAATCTGCATTAAGGCCACATAGACATTACCTTTGCTTTCTCATGGTCGAGTCTCGGCCCCACTGTTCTCATTATCTGACAGAGGCATTCCAGATCCTCCCCCATATCCTTGAGCTGGACTCTCTTCTTCTTTTCCAGAAGCTGCATAAAAAGCCATTACAGGAGATATGCGTTCATTTGGTTTAATCTCTGCCGTTTTGGAAATGAGAGTTCATGAAATTCAACATGATATAAATGGTGGACGTACTGTTTTGATGCACTTATGAAGGATAGATTCATGGATGAGGTCGAGTTTGCCAAGTTCCCCAATGAATTTAATGTTACCAAGCATCTTGATCTTGGCAATAGCACGTTGCTCCTCCTCCTCAGAAGTAAGAGGGTTGTCATGTTTGTCATAGACTGAGTTAAAAGAGAAACACCAGGTTAGCAGTGGCCAGGAGCTGGAAACACAGGATTCATGTCGACAGACACTTACTTTCAACATTTCTGGTGCGGTTTTCAAATTCATCTTGAAGCTTGGAAATCAGCAGTCTTCTGAAGGTCTACAATCACAAGAAAAAGACACTGTTCCACCAATTACACATAAAAGTGCAATTAAACTCCCATTGCTCACTTACTGTGCTCTGCTTTTGGGATGTTTGGATCTCAGATGAAGGGCCATCAAAGTTTGGTGCGTCCTCTGCCAAGCGCAGACATAGCTGAGCATAGAGCGAGCTATACTTCGGCTCTTCTAGGGCTTTGTCTACAATCTGAGCATGAGGGCGGGGGGGAACCAGGGTAGGACCATACAGTTGTTAAAATAAGTGAGAACAGACTGCCAAGAATGGATGAATACACTTCCATTTAGAAGCGCTATGAAAAAGATCAAAGATTACCAGCAAGATGATTCCTTTAAGGACGAGTTTTGAATCTACGCCCACATTCAGGAGCTCAAGGCATAGCTTGTCAAACTTCTCAGGCGTGAGTTTGTTGAGTATGCTAGTGAAGAGAGCAAGGGCAGGAAATGAACGCAACTGAGAAAGAGGATTACATGTCATTTTGGATAGAAACGTCTACATTTTCTATTTATATACATCTTAGTTTATATAATTTTTCTCTACAAAAGCTGTATATGCTATCCTGTGATAAGCTACATTTGTCAGGCACGTTGTCATTTCTTCAGCTTTCTCTCATAAATCTCACCTGATTTAGAAGAAAACAGGATTTAAGTGCCTTTAGCAAAGCACATGCCATCTTGGTGACTACAGCCTGATCCAACCATTTAGTAAACACATGCACAGCAGAAACACATGCACTAAACACTGCAAACCCTATAGTCTTGTTTGAAGCAGCTTTGGGATCAAAACATTAGTGTCTGCATTAAAATGAGATCTAACAGCAGACGAGTATTTTATAGACATGAATTTCACTTCAAAGTCCTGCTGTCTGTGTTCGAGACCATTAATAGATATAAAAACTGCTCAAACATTGACCAGGAGATGACTTACCCCCTCACTTTCCTGAAGATTGCATCATGTCGCTCTTTTTCGTTGCTGGAGTTGGCATCTCGTCTAGTGCTTCGTGAAGGAACCCATCTCTGAACGCTTTGCCCTGGGGTCTTCCCCAGGAACTCGCTGCAGACACAGAGATGGAGATGCTATCTGAAACGCTGCTGCAGACTAGCACACCAAAGCTCCTCCAAATACTCACTGTTCAAGAACAAAACCTTAATACTCACACAGACATTGTTCTATTTATGTAAAGTTCCCTAAATTCAATTTAAACAGCACACATTCAGAACAAATAGCTTTATGTGTTTAAACCTTTTTTAATGTACCGTTTCTGTTCTCAGCCTACCTGATTAAATTAATCACGGCTACACCAACTGGTGATCTGCAGCTTATAAAAATCATATAAGACTTCTGGAAATTCACATCGGTTTCCTGGAATCCTGCTCTCCTATCAACAAAACCATCTCACCTCACTGGTCTGAGGGAAAACTACTAAAAATAATAGCTAATGAGGCCACATTATAATAAATTCACTACCCATTAAGTGTTTTGGGAAATAAAGAAAGCTAACCTGTTGCCGACAGTCTTGAGATAGTGCTGAGGTGCACCCCTACCACCTCCTCCCCCCGAAGAAGCACTGCAGAGACAAACATGACCAATACTGTCAGTTTCATACAGCAGCCCAGTAGTAACCCACCTATCCTGCTTGTCAGTGCACCTCGACTCTAAAATAATTTATACAATTAAAAAAAAATCTAATTTTCTATAGATAGAAATCTTAAGACAAACATAGCACATCTATAGCAATGAGCCATGTCTCAAAGCAAACAAATAAGGATAATTTTCCCCTTACAGTAAGACAAAACTGAGCTAAACTTCATCTGCATCCTTGTGAATTAACACTACCTAATGCGTTTCCCAGTGAATGTCACAAACATTCGAGATCCAGAAACTCAGCTTGGAAAAAAAGGATTCTTCCATTCACAAAGCTAATGCAGTGCATGCGAGGATGGAGTGTGTGTGTGTGAGAGAGAGAAATAAAGCACCATTCAGCCAACAGAGGAACAAAGCTGAGACAGTTCTCCACAAGGCCTGCATTTGAACAACCCTTGTTTGCAGAGATAAACAATAACTTAAGGCTTTGCCGATACACACATTTCATACTCTACTTTGCCGTTCATATTATCCACATTGAGCTCTTTGGGCAATAGTTTTTACCACATTAAGATGATGAATGAAAACAGCTCTATGCATTTCAGAAGAAGTGTTTTATATTTTCCTGATAAAACAAACAAAAGACCTCATTCTATAAATTGAGTTTTGATTTAACAATAATTCTGGTTTCTTTTTGTGCCATCTAAAACCACCAACTAACCCAAGCATCCATGGATCTATTCTTTTGTTTTGTAAATCACTGCCATCTTCACAAACTTTTGATGGAAATATTTTTGCTTTGCAGGATCACATTAGTTTCATCTAGAGGTCGCAGTCCTGCAGGTTTTCTACGTTTCCTTATTTTATAACACCCGTAGCTCCCAAGAATCTAACTTTCCTAGCTTCCCTAAGTTTACGTTGAGCTCCAGTTTTATTAGTGGAAATGATGATTAATTTCTGCTTCTTAAATGGACCATGTAAAAATCATTCAGCCCTTAAGCCCAGGGCTGATTTACAGACAATGTGAGCATCTTGAAGATAAATTGCATAACTTTTCAACCTTAAAACTACATGTTCCATACTAGTTTAATGGCACAGAGAGATCATATGCATTACTGAAGCCATCACTACACAGTAGCATTTGGAGGCTGAGAAACTGCACTGTTCGACTTGTTCATCTGCAGGTGACATGTGCAAACTAGTTTAGCTTCACATGCTATCAAAGCCACCAATCATCTGAACATTAAGTTCACTAAGCTAATGAAACACAAGACAACATTATCAGAGGAAAAAGGAAAGAAAGAAAACAGTTTTAAAAAAAATGAGAGACCTTTGCTGGCTGGATATTAATACATTCCTTATTAACAATAGATATTGATAATTACACATTGTTGAGTAATTAGTCAACTACCCAATGATAGGTGGTAGGACAGATTTACTTAACCAAGCAACAAGGTCCTGATCTACATGTTTGTCCATGTATAGTTCATATTGTCACCTGATGCTCTGTCACCATAAATGTGTAAAGTAATTCTGAATGGACCAATTGCAAAAACAGCTTTGGGCCATTGGCTGTTGTGCACATAGAATACAGCTGGACTGATTAAAAGCAGATGTAATGTAGAATAAAAATAAATAACATAAAAAACCCTGAAAAATAACATTTTTCCCTAATTGCTGTCAGAATTAAATGCAAGGCTCTGAAATTTAAAAAAAAAAAAAAAAAAAAGGTGCATGGTTGACAAACCAGACAAAAACCAAAACAGTAATTGTTTTTAAGCTAATTTGTGACCACAATTAATTAGAAAATTATGTGCTCCAATGACATGCACTCAACTATCAGGTAACATTCGAATCAAATTACAGGCAAGTTGTAAAGCAGCTTTCATGCACAGGACCAAAGTGCTACAGTGATCATTTTATATGTTAGCTTTTGCACAACAGGCATGAAATGATTTTAATATTTCCACCCGCATGACATGCTTTACATCTACATTATAAAACTGCAACCTAAAAGCCTCCTCGTGTAATTTTAACATCAGACAACCCACTGTAGATGTTTGTGGACATTGTGTATACAAGACAGAGACCTCTCCAAAGCTTTGTGTATATACCCAACACCCTCCCCCCTTTTAAAGGGTCTTACAAAGGGAAAGGGTCTGACTGCCATTTTGAGCTACCCATATCCTGCATTGTTGTAAAGGCCGGAAGTTCCAGCCCAAAATCATGGCAGAAGACCAACCAACCCTGATATAATTCAAGTGGTTTTAGTGCCTACTAAAAAAAGACAAACTTGTGGTTTATTACCTGAAACGAGAAGCACCCCCTTCTGCAATCACACTCTCCACTTTGGCGGCTTGACAATGAAGAATACTCAAAAGAATAAGAATAATAGGAGGGGATGGGGAAAACGGTGCTGTGGAAGAGGAGGAGAAAGGGAAGACAATTAGTATATCCGTGGGGGTTGGGAAAACAAGACCTTCATAGACTGCAGGATAAGCTACGATGTTATCGAAGATGGGACAAAGTCTTTTTTTTAGTTTTTTTGTCAAATCGATCAAGTAGTCGTGTCTTTTGTCACAAGTCTCACAACTAGTTTAAATAAAGTCTAACCGACAACGGACGCTGCTAACACGTTAGCTCATCTATCAAAAGCTGCTAGTTGAATTGGTACCGATTGTACCATTTTGGCACAATGACGTGATTCTCATTCAACGTCATCTGTAAACGTGCTTTCTCTTTTGAGCAAAGATGTGCCAGCTAACCGCTAAGTAATTAGCTGGGTCGCATTGTCGCTAAATCTTGAAATTAGCTACGTCACGACATTAGTCAAATGTTTTCCACGACATAGAAACGCCAACTGCATTGTAATGGCTGCGACATAAGCACAAAAAAAATCCCGCAGATTACTGCATTCCTGTTACAATTTCAACCAGAGATGTTTTACATTTATTTGATGCTAATGATCGAAAACATGGTTATTCAGATAACCTGACGTTAAAGTGATTGTGGTGCAGTGGCATGGGGCAGGGCAGCGTGGTTGACTTCCAGTCGACGGTTCCTACAGAGCCACTCAATTGCTAGGATGAGTACAAACGTATGTGACCAAGGCCGGATTTTAACTAACTCTTAGCAAAATTCATATGACGGAAAGTAATTTTAACTAGTAAAAATAACAATATTAACACAATAAACGCATGCACTTGTTTTTTTTTTATATGCAGCAACTAAGCGACGACGCCATTTTCTAAAGAGTATATAAATCAAGTGAACCATCAGTAAGCTAGGCTATCTACCGGCTCCAAAGCTTATATGCTATAGTTAGCTTAAGCAATCTGATGTTAGAATTGCTAGCAGAAGCCATTTTGGGCGAACCGGTGCGGTTTTATAAGGGAGAGAAATTTCCCTTACCTTTACTAAAGCAACTTCAGTTTCGTTTTGTTGTGTGTCTACCTAATACGAAATAAAACGGTAGTAAAAGAAATGAAAGATCAGCAACGAGTATCAGAAAAGATAAAAAGGAAAAAAAATGTCCGCACAATTATACACATCAACCATGTACTTGCAGCCTGGTTTGTTTGCATTAACTGGCTAGTGAGAAGCCCCAAAGCTCGCAGCCTTATGGGGGCAGAGAAGTCACTGGATTGCATTGGTCATTTACTTTGTTGCTATGTCAATTCTAGCCAATCATTGTAAAGATATTATTTAGAGGCGTTTCTTTCTAGCATACTTCATCCAATCACAGGCTTCATCGCGCAAAGAATCCGCTTCTTCGGTTGATTGACACTCAATTTAACATATAGGGTCCAAGAAAGGTTTATGACTTGAAATTAAGATATAACATTTTATTTACCTTTCTTTAAACAAATAACTCTATAATTATATAATTATAATTGTTCAAATACTAAAAATTAAATTAAACACGCTAGTATTGTATTTTTGTGCACAGTACAAAAGACTACTGTGTTGTGTAGGCTGGAAAAATATTTTATTGTTATACGTTTGTTATTTCCCCCGAGTAAATTAGCTTAAATTCAATTTGTGGCAGGGATTATTCTCTGATGCCCACCTCTATCATTGCTTTACTATTATGTGTATACAGTAAGGAGCTTATTTATCCTGATACTTTTGTAACTTCTTAGAAAAAGCGGCTTTCTATTTTCTAGTTATAAACACTTCAATCTGTGTTTGTTCTTACCTCATCCACAATTTGAAGCAGTATAGAGCCAAGCCAAGGGCAACCTGCTGTAAAGTCTTATTCTTCTGAAAAGGCCACGGTGTCATGACCTCTTCCTTTCCTTACAGCCAGGAAAATAATTGGGACCTCCATCACCCCTGACACCACCAAACTCCCCCTGGTATTTCTAGGTAATCAATCTTATCTCTTCACCTTTTTACAGCACTGTTGCCAGGAAAACATCAATCTGAAAAAAGAGAAGAAGCAATAAGGAGAAAAGAAACGTTCCAGTTGAATCATTTCAATGCAGTAATTTACATTTAAACCATATAATAAATGAATTTTATCACGGAAAGACATTATATTTGGTCATTTGAAGATAGTCAATGACTCCACATACTCCTCTATGGAATCATACAAACCTACGAATTTCAACCAGCCAATATTCAAACATTTATTAATCATTAGTCCTGAACATCCTGTTATTATCCAGTTATAGAAAAAGAGACATTTTAAAGCATTATAACATTATCCAATAGCACAGTAACTCTTGTATAAGGCTGAAAGAGTTAATTTGCTCCATAATTAAATCATGGTTTCACAGTGCTCAAATTGCACACTGATAACTAATGCTTCAAAAAAGTATTTCACATTGAGACGCAACTGAAATGTATGTGAAATTGAAAAAATAACAATGACAAGTTAAATTGGGATGAATTGGGCTGAAGTCTATAAGCCCCAGGTAGAGCTGTCCACTACTGATCAGATTGTTCAAGACCCATGTGTACTTTATAAAGATTTGGATAGATTTTGAAGCAGAAATTTCTTTGCTGACTTGTGTTTTGGGCAGTAACATTAGAGCCAGCCACTGAAAGAAACTGAATAAATTGATACACAAGTCTGACTCAATACAATGAAAAGTGTCTGCAGCCCTGAGCTGCCTGGTGAAAGAACAATTTTACACATCGCACACATGCTGTGCAACACATACATGTGTTTTCTGTCTTCGGATTTGCTGCAGAAAGAACCCACATAAATAACTTAGTGCAATTTGTCCATGTAATTATGTTAAATGATCTCTTTTTTATTTTTAAGGAGTTTTATTTTAAACATTCATCTGTTTGAAATAATTCATTAGCCCCTGTGCCATACCCAAATCTTACCAAGAGTGTTATGTTTGAGGATATGTGAAATAGTCCCTGAATATTAAACTTGAAAAAGATGTTGATGTAGAAATGATTATACACACACTCAAAAGAATAATTTGTTATGAGGGAACAAATGATCTCTTGTAAGCATTTTTCCGGGCAAGTGAGACTTTGGCCGTCTTGATGGGAGTGACTGAAAGTTTGAATGTAGGGATGAGAAGAGTCTGGACGGCCTTTCTGAACACTCCTGTCTCATACAAGACTGACAGTGGTGTCACCTGTGAGTTTACTGCCTTGTGTAATGATGCCGGACAGATGTGTTTTGTGAGGAAGTTGTACCAGGAAGTGATGTTGAAAGTGAGGATAGATTCAATGAGTGATCTGTAAACAGCTGTTAAAATATTTGTTCTCACATTAAAGGACCTGACCTTCCTTAGCAGGTACAGCCTCTGTTTGGCCTTTTTGTAAATACAGTCACTATGAAGGACAGACATTTGTCTGTTTCTCAACCTGATCTACCAACTGGCCCTGTATGCTGAGAGGCCTGCACAGGCCTGCACAGGGATGTGGTTGCTTCCCCCTAAAAGTACAACTCCTTAGTTTTTTAAATGTTCAGTTTCAGGTGAAGATCTTTGAATGTCTGGACCAGGATGCTGACTGCTTGTGTTCTTTTTGTTTTGTTGTGAATTACACAATAATTAAAATAGTCAAACTGGTATTAAACATATTAAAACCATGAAATGATTCAATGTTTTGAGCAAGTCCAGAATTGCTTAAGTGATTTATGTTAATGTTAATTTTAGAGAAGGTAATTTCCCTGGACATTTTTGGTTACAAATATAAGTAGAAGGTGCAAAATGCATCATCAAACTATAAGAGTGATTCATGGTGCTCTGCTGGTGGTGCAATGCTGTGGGGAATATTTTTTGGCACACTTAGTACCAACTAAACATGATTTAACCACCACAGTCTACCTGTGTGTTGCTGCTTACCATGTCCATCCCTTCATGACCACAATGTAGCATCTTCTGATGGATACTTTCAGCTGGATAATGCACCATGTCATAAAACTCAAATCATCTCCATATACTGCCTTGACCATCACAATGAGTCCACTGTACTCAGTTGACCTTTCATATAATAACAGCTTTGGGATGTGGTGGAATGGGAGATTCTCTTCATGGATTTGAAGCTGAAAGTAACTGTGTAATGGTTCATGTCAAAATGGAGCAAAATCTCTGATCAAACACCTTGTTAAATCTATGTCATCTAAAGGTAAAGGTGACCAACCTGGCAAAGTGTATAATTAATTAAGTGACTGGTGAATGAATGTAGCATGTATTGTGTATTTTCTGCCATCCTCTCTGCTCAAATTCCACACACACCTTTTTTCAGGTCACCACATAGACAATTGAGAGTGCCAGCCTTTTAAAAGTCAAATATCCCTTAAATCAGACCCTTTTTTTACAGTAAGAGGTCTGAGCTTAGAGAGGAAACTTCTCCCAAACTTTCTTAAGTCCATAGAATATCTCTCTAAAGTCTAAACAGAGTATAGACACTTTTTTTTTAATAAGAATTCAAACAAATTGTAAGAGAAAGCTTATGTTGAGCAGGCATGAGCATAGTATTTAGTTCATTTAGCTGTCCACTAGAGGGCAGTAAGAGCCCACCATTAGAGATGAAAGGCATAGAAAAAAAAGACAAATTTCAGCTTCTATGGCTTCTAATGCACGCAACTTCTGTGATGGACTGACCGGTATTCCACTGCCCGATGATTGCTGGGATAAGCTCCATCTACTGTGGCCCTGAAGTAGATTAAGCCATATGGAGAATGAATGAGTAAATGAATGAATGAATGACATTCAGTTGGACTCTCAGCTCAGCTCCCTTCTCCCATTTCCTGCCCTTGATTTCAAGTTTGCAGTAAGAAGAGAAACACTCAGCTCTTAACAACACTATCACGTTGCTCTCTATAACTTCTTCAATCTCTCTTTGTTATTATAGCTTCATATGGGAACACTTTCATCTTTCAGGTGTGGATGAACTCGTCTCTCAAATCAAGATCTCTGAACCAATCTCGCTTTACTGCATAACACCCCAACGAACCTAATTTAGAGCACCAGCCTACCCGACCATAGCTTCATCCCCAGTTTGTGTGTTGACAGTAATTACTCATTTCATTGGCCCGTAACTCTATATCCATGCGGAAATCTTTGCAGAGGATTTGTACATTTTTGAGGTGCAGGTAAAACTATGTAAGCATGTATGAAACTTGGACTTCCATCCTGGCACTCAGCATAACAGGCATGTTAGCATCCCCCCTCTTTCATGCTTTGTTCTACTTTAATACAATTTGCTGTGAAATAAAGATTTCTGCAGGCAGATATAAAAGGCAACAAAAGAGCTCACTATGTGAAGCAAAGTAAACATATACATTAAGAGTAAAAGATAAAACAGTCCTCAGGCTGAAAGTCTAAGGAAAACCTCTAATGTATCACAAACATTTGTTTATTTGTTTCTTTTGACAGGATTTTCTTTTTTAAAGGAGCATTTGAATGAATATGTACCATCAAAGATCTGTGATGAAGGTTGGTTCATAAAAAAACAAAAGTGACCTTTTCCAAAGATGCACTTATCACTCTGTGACAGCCACTTTTTTATCCTTCCTGTTTATGTCAGCTTGACAGAACAGGTCTATTTCCATTGTAAAGTCAAAGAACAAATACAGGAAAATAAAAGTGAGTTCACTTCATGGCTACATGAAAGTTATCTCAAACTGAGTCAGGAATCTCTGGATCCGATTTTCTGCCATTCTGTTTGGTTTTATAGTTTCACTGTGAATTTCTCGATCATTCATGTCTATGGTATTGACAATCTCTTCAGAAATGTGAGGAAGAGGAAAAATTCTGAAAAGGAAGTGGGGGTCGAACAAACTAAGATGAAAAGTGTTTTTCAAGATGGAAGATTCAAGAAAGATTTTGGTTTTGAATTGGAGAAAAACACATCAGTGCAGTTTGCTGATATTCCAAGAGGGATCAAGACCCTTCATGACAAACCCTGCATCGCTTCAACTAGTCTAAGTCCACATTTTGATGTGGACTCAGTGTCATTTTACCCATTTTGGGTGAGTGGTTCAAAATTGACATTTCTGTCAATGTCTTTCTGTAAAAGCCAGTGGCTCACTACAGCCGAACACGATGGAAACAAGACATAGGAAACATTTTCAAGGAATTAAGGTCATGTCTTACTCAAATGCTCTGGTTTATAATGAGCCAAGTTGACCACCAATATATGTTAAACCCAACTGAGGATTTGCGGTTACGTGAATAAAAGCAGCAGTGCAGTTAGCATTGTTCTAGTATGATTATTAGTGTGGGATTTTCAAAGTCATGTTTTTCATCCTTCAGAGAACATTTAAACATGAATAAAACACGGTTTTCTTTTCCCCTTAAGAGAGTCATTGTCAAGATTATTTATACCCTTCATTAAAGAAAAGACAAGATTCACAATAATCACTCAAACAACTGGAGACTAAAAAAATACAAATAAAAAATAAAATAAAAAATATGCTAAACAATCATTTGGTGAAATAAACATCACTTCTGAGTTGAATTGAGCTGAAAAGAATAATTAAAAAACAAAACTCCTGGAAATGTAGAGCACCAGAAAACAGTGACCACCTCAATGGATGGTTCAACTAAATGTTAGTTTACAAGTGATGTATGTTAGTTTATCATGTTTGTTGTTTTTTATACTCCTATAAATCACAATTCGAAAGCAACATCCTGATTTTAATAATTTAAAAACATGTATTACCGGTAGTACTTTTGAGAAATTTCAACTTATTTCAGGATGGCTGCTTTTTAGGAGGTAGGATGCCTACAGTATATGTATGAATGTTTTTTCACTCAATTTTGCAGCCTCTCTGTATCCAAGAAAGCTTTTCTCAGCAGGGTGCGGGCTGTTACTTCAGCTCTGCGTGCTCATTTTGAGCCACATTGCTACACAGGAGGTGCTCAGTGTTGATGTGTTCTCTGCTGTTGGTCAGAGACGACTAGTAAAACCAAATCCACATAACTTGACTGAAAACAAATATGTTTTTATGTTTTGTAGTTCAGTGGTCCAGTTTCTTATGTTTCTTTTCTTTTCTTTTTACTTTTATTTTCAGCAGATAACTGTAGTGCAAAAGTTGAAAATGTTCAGTTTAACATCAGGTTTCTTACTATCCATTCTTTATGTACACTCCCAGAAAGCCTCAGATCAGCTGAATCACTTAGCTTGTTTAAATCAACGTTAAAGACCCACCTATTCTCCACAG
>JBAMHV010000010.1:8669169-8681613 GCA_037177535.1 Pseudomugil gertrudae
TTTAATGTTCTGTAAAGCACTTTGAATTACCGTGTGTTGAATTGTGCTATACAAATAAATTTGCCTTGCCTTGCCTTCATTTAGGCCACAGGTAAGAACCCATTTTAGTGGAGGAGTTTCAGGCACCAATTTACAGTAATACCAAGCAACAGCAATGTCCTAAAAACAGAGAAAATGAGCTCTGACTGATGGGTATGACTCTCGTTTGTTGTTTACGGGCAAAACTCTGCTGTTCTTCTGCCCACACAGCTTCACACCACATATCTAAGAATTGTTGAAGGGTATTTTGGAAAGGCTGACTGAAGCAGAGATAGGAGTTGGCAATGAATTTAGGTGCCTCTTCCAAAGCAAATTCTAGAAAACATAGAAAAATCCTGCTTGATGGTGCATACTACTGGAAAATTTCCCTGAGTGTGTGCGTGCGAGAATGGTGCTTCTTGTTTAGACTGCAACAAAAGTGTGTCACAAACTTCAGGGTTACCTGAGAAATAACATTTTTCTGTGAAGGTGCTGGTTATGTAAAATTGTGTGCAGAAATCCTGAGCCGTCTTACATTTCTTATTTTTTTCTTATTTAAAAAAAGTTAACAATGACAAAACAGGGAGCCAGTGAAAGCCAATAATAAGGTGTAAAAATAGACAGATTTCTGTAATATTGTAAATACATCATGTTTTATTTTAGAGCCCCATGTAAACTTACAGTGATCAGTACTTTGCTTTTCACTGATATACTATAATCAAGCAAAAACATTCTTTAAAAAATGTCAATGAATTGTAACAATAGCTGTTTTTTTTGTACTTTTATGGATTAAATTAAGCTGATATTTTTTAAATGGATCAACTCTAAAAACATTTCATGAACTTTGACATGAACAATGTAATAAAAGTCACTGACTAAAATATGCCAAAGCCATGACAGGACAATAACACCATTCAAATGAAACATGTGTGAAGTTTACTTGATCGTTTTGGTAAGTAAGTACATTGTATAAAAAATCCATCCATCCATCCATTTTCTTCCGCTTAATCCCAGAGCGGGGTCGCGGGGGGGGGTAAATATGTTTATGTGTAGCCTATATAAAATTCAATTTAACTTGGAGTAGGTTTAGCTTGCTTTATCATTCTGCAAGCATCCAGAACTCAGTAAGAGGCAACATCTATCTAAATGTATCACCAGACTTAATTCATTACTTTGAGGTAAATGTGGTTTTAATAATCAACTGAAGTTTGGTTTGATCTGCCAACACGGACAAAAAAAAATCAATTTAATTACACGTTTGACAGCGTGTGTACATCGAGGAGAGTTCTTCCACACTTTTTATTTAGACCCACAGGTAACTGATAAAAAACATTAAAAAAAATTAGATGTAATCTCTTTGGATTTTTTTTGTGCTTGGAAAAACCTAATTGGGTAAACAAAGCCTCTGCAGCTGTTAGGCAACGGGGTACGGGAGCACTATGGGTAATTCTCTTACACTATAACCTGTCGGGTTTCACTAACAGTAAGCGTACTTCAAAGTGTGCAGACTACGTAGGCTAGAAAATATCCAACGTAGTCTGCACACTTTGAAGTGTGCAGACCCTGAATTAGGACACAGCTGGGGTACCAGCAGCAGCACTAACTGGTGGTAAAACACCCAAAATGAAATCTGGGATCATCTCTGTTAGTTTTTGAATGGCATTAAACTGTGTTAACTACCCCTCAAAACAAACAAACAAAAAAAATCCAATTCTGTGAATCACATTTCTGATTGTGAATTATGTTTCACAGGATAAACACAATAACATTAACTTGACAAATAATCAATAACAGATTTTTCCAGTATTCAGCATAATCTGTATCATTATTTAATACTATTACATACTGACTACTGAGTCAGCACGCTTAATGATGATGTACGCAGACATTAGCAAATGCATTCGGCTGGTACTTTTAATACATTTAGATGGAAATACTTTACTCAAATTTAAAGGTTAATGTGGTACTTTTACTAGATTACATTTTTGTGTGTTTCTTTATGCTTTTATGTTGTTGTTTACCATGTTAGATTACTTCCTCCTCCACTGTCAATCACATGAACACTCCTGGTTTCATCCCAGTTTGTAAAAAAAAGCAATGTGGATCCAGACCTGCTATGAAATATGACTTTAGATAGTTTCTATAAAAAAACCCGCAGCATGCAATCTCAGCATGACCTTCCTGATATTATCATGTTAGCATGTCATTATGTTGATGCGTAAGTATTTCCTTCAAAGCATCCTTGTGATTAAATACAACCTTTAAGATTTTCTTAAAAACATATTTTTTTATCTGCAATGCTATTGGCTCTTTTCTTTTTCATTTTTCTGTTCTTTTCTTCTTTGACTGTCTTGTTGATTGACATTCTAATTGTCAGATTTGGTATTCTCATGCACATTGGAGAGCACTGTCACCTTTATCGTCTTGTCTCCACTGTAATTTAAGCTGAGAAGTGTCTGATTTTATTGTGCAAGACGTCCTCTTTTGAAATAGGGTCAGTAAATGTAGTTATGGGAATGGGCACAACTTGAAAACTGACAACAGTTGACCATGTGCAACCTTTTAATCGTTCCCTTTTGTTCCTGGAGGATTTAAAAACAAGTCTTTTACACCAAGGCTGTCTGTAAAACCAGTGATAAACTGTGGTACACGTGACCCCTCCCCTCACATGTGAATCAATAGTGTGCTGTGATATCTCCTTTTAAATCTTCTCAGTCAATTATATTGTACCTGTCAGACTAATATAAAGGAATGCATTAGTGTTTGAGTGGCCTTTGACAAGTGGTATCACTCTTTGTGGGTTTCTATGTGCCTGTGTAAATTAGAGAACTGAAAGCAAAATGACTTCTAATCAAATTTGAGCGATATGGCTGAAATAATTAACTCTTCATATGAAAATCAATACGAGTCTAGGTTTGCAAAGCTTGAGTCAATTTCGGCTTCATCACGAGAGAGTGATATGTTGGAATGACTTTTGTACAAAGTGGAACAATTGATCCTTTGTCAGCTCCATGTCAGAGTTGAGCCATGTTAGGACAATGTGGGAGTGAATAACGCCACCACAAATAACCCTTTACATCACACATCTGTAAGTAAGTTTTCTGTGTAGTTTTAGATATTATTGCACTTTGTCACTTTGTTCAGAGGTTAATGGAGAACAAGCACGCTGAGAAAGATCAAGCTAATTTCTTCACTTTCTTTTTCATTTAGGTCTCCTTGGCGTTGTTTAAGACAAAGCCCTCACATTCATTTCAGTCCACTCAATTGACAAGTAGTTTACGTACACAAAGTCCTTTATAAACATGTTTTTGGCCAAAATAGAAGAAGCTAGCTTAGCACTGGGAGCTATCACCGCTTTGCGTAGGGGTAGGGCCAGTAGACACAAATGCTGTGTCTCAAACCGTTGCACTAACACTACTCTACGCACTTGTTTCATTGCGTTTACATTGACATATACACACTACATAGTGCATGAAGTAGTATAAAACCTGCTTTAATCTGCTTGAATGAAGTTGCAGCAAACATGCCTCACAGTGGAGGGTCATGGCCAGGGTGTCTCCAGAGAATCTGAGCCGGTAGGTAAAGGAAGGCACAATAAATAAATTTTTATATTATCTCCTTTGCATTGTTCCTGTTTTGTTGGCTATTACCATGTTTCTATGTGCAATGAACAATTCACAGTTATTTTGTTGCAAAGCAGGGTTGTGCACGTATGGTTTGTGTCTTTAAATGCCACCTTTTCATACATGTTCCCACCTCAATCAACTATTAAATAACCTACAAGGTTAAAAAAAAAAAAACCTACAAGGTGACAGCAGTGGCAAGAACTGGGAAGATGTTTTTTTTGTTTGCTGTTTGTTTTAATTTATTTCTGTCCTTATTGTTGTCATGGTTGGTGTACTTGCATGCCCCTGTGCATGCATATGTATGGGACTGTTTTTTATGACAGTTACAGAAAATCTAAGAAAAAACTTATTTAAAAACTTTTTATTCCTAAAAGACAATCTTGTTTGTTTGTGTATCTCTCCATCTTGGGAATTCAGGATTAAAATATTAGTGCTTCCTATTCAAACTTCTCTTTAGTTCAAAACAAAATCAATATGAGCTCCATTAAGTAGAAATGTTCAAAGAAACCTGGTCCCATGGGTACGATTCCTCATTTTGAGCATTCCAGTTTATTTCAGTTTGAGAATGTCTTTCCCTTTGATACATCCAAATATTGCCTGTGGCATGAATTTACACCCCCCACCCTTTTTTGTTTCCTTTTCCAGTGGCATGTTTATATAAAATAGAAAGCATTAAGTTAAGTATTAATGATGCATATGGATGTGTATCAAAACTGTTACTAAAATGGGTTGAAGTGGTATGATTGTTTGATGCTGGCTGTTCACACAAATAAAATTAAGTTATTTCAGAAACAAAATAACAAAAATGGTCAGGAAAAACTCATAGATCAAGTTAACCACATAATCATAATGCAGAGATAGTGACTGATATTAAACACCAGGTAATCTTTATAAATAAAGCTGCTTTTAATAAATCTAGCTAAAATCTACGGTTGTGACTCCTGGTCTATCAAAGTGTATGGGGTCCATATACAGTCATATTGAAGTGTATTGGCACTCTCCCATTAAAAAAGGCTAGTTTACAATAGTCCCAAATAACTAGATTGGGAAAAAAGTAAACTGAGATAAATTATGATTTAATGAAAAAAGTTACTTCTTTTGAACTGTTGAAAAAAAATAACTAAAAAAACAAAACAACAATCAAACTGTCCCAGACAATTTAGAGCACTTTGGTGATTAGCATTGAGCAAAAATGCCTGCTAACATGTGCAGACATTTGATTGAGAGTTTTAGAAAACACCTGTTTGCAGTGATTGCCTCAAAAGGTTTGTTTAACAAAATATTAGATTTTGAGTCTCATCTAGATTGTTTTTTTAAAAAGATTTTTGAACCACAATTTAAAAGCAATGTCAGGATTTTCAATCAATTAATTTACATTATTTAACTTATATTATCATCATTATTAATGTTATATTATTAATAGTGTGTGTTAATGTTATTAATATAACATTAAAAACTCCTAGAACTCCACCTGGTTCTAAAAACATTTTAGGTTAATAGGTTGAGTTTATCTTCATGACAATTGTAAGAGGGGTCAATTATTTTATAAGCCATCGATTTAGATGTTATTTAGCTTTGGAATTCTGCACAAGTATGGGTGAGTCTTTTTGATTGACAGGTATCCAATATCTGTGGTCAAAAGACAGAGTGTAGCACAAATTCTGATTTTAGCTGACTAACAATGCGTCTTGGCTTTGGCTTATTTACCATCATTAGCTCAGTTAGCTCTTAGCTACAAGCAGCTCAGAGTTTGATAGACGTCAGTCATCCCTGGTCACACTCAGCCCACCTCTGAGCGCCACATCTTTGACCATTTATGTATTTTCTGGGAATGACAGTGATGCTGCCAAGATGTCGATGGTAGGAACCACCCAACGAGATTCACTTTTGCTCTTCAGAAACTTGTTAACCAATAAATCTTGTTTGAATATTTAAAAAGAGGACGTTTGTACAGAACAGCGAGTTAGACTGAATCATTTATACCAGGCAGGATAGATAGATCCATGCTTCCATGCTCTTTCTGCCTAATTCTGATGATCCCATCTGAATATTGCAGCTGAAACTCATCAGCTCATCAGATCTGGCAACACTTTTCCATTTTCAGTTTACGTGAGTCTGTGGGACTTATACTTCACTTCCTTGTTCTTCAGGAGGGGTCCCTGGTCTTCTGCTGCTGCAGGCCATCTTCTTTAGAGATAGATGTGTTGCACATTTACAGATGATATTCTGCATATCTTTGTTGGAACCAGTGGTTATTTAAATTTGTGCTGCTTTCTCTTTTGACATCAAAAACACATTCTGTTTCTGTTTATTGGAATTTTTTAGTCCATTGTTTGTAAACCCTAGAGATGGTTGTGCATGAAAAAACCCAATGGATTATTAGTTTCTGAAATACTCAGACCAGCCCGTGTGGCACCAACAACCACTGCTACATTCAACATTAATTAAATCTCCTTTCTCCCTCATTCTTATACTCAGTCTGAACTTCACCACATCTACATGACTACTAAGTGACTATAATGTGCATGACTTATTTATTTGTGTTAACCAAAAATTGAACTGGTGGACCTAATAATGGCTGGTTTGTGTATTCATGGAAAGTAATCAACAAGAAGCAGGTCTGTCTTGCTTCATCAGTGAATTGTTGTTTGCTCTATTCCAATCTAATTATCATGAAAATATAACATTTTTATATGCCCTTAAACACCTTCTATCTCAAGACTTCTGTGATAATTTTGCACCAAGTCAGCTGCCTTTATGGGCAACCTAACATAAGAAATCAGAAGCATCCGTAAATAATTTCTTGCTGTGAAAACGGAGGAAACTACGGCATGAGAAAGTGGCATTGCAGCTAATTAAAGCACCGCAGTTTGGCCAGTTGTCTCCCTCATTAAAAAAGCCCTCCCTGGCTCGAGGAAACTAAGTGTTTCTTTACTGACTGGGCATCAAGACGAGCAGCAGTCAGAGGTTATGACTAAGAAACAGCGAGGCATCTTTGCGAAGGATGACATCCAAACCTAAATTAAGTTAATTTGAGGTTTTGCGGCAAGCCTGTCAAGTCCTCACAGCGTCAGTGCTTCAGCAGACATATGACTAATAGGCAGGACAGCTCTGTGGATGAAATTCTGCAAGCTGCAGAGTTAATGTCTTACTGTATTTGTGTTTCAGCCCTTGCCTGCTCTTCTATTAAAATGAACCTGTGTGGCATTTCTGGGGGGTGCATTATGTTTTTTATTTTCAAGGATTTATGTAGAAGTTTTGATTGACAAAAGGAGGCAGATGTGGGTCACGAGTCATTATACCTATAAGCATATATTCTCATTAGGAGAGTAAATTAACTTGTTTTTTTAGTTGGATGACCAACGCAGTGGATACTGTGTAAGAGCCAGACACCAAATCCCTTCATTTTAATTAGATTCAAATTAGCTTTACAGAAAGAATTGGATTTAATGTTATCTGCAGGGTTATTTCTTTTTTTTTATGGTAATATTTCAGCTCATGGTTTATAATCTGAGTAATGTATATTATAAGTAGAGCAAAACTGATATTAACAATTAACTCCATCTTGTATCTAAGCCTGCAAATTCTTTATTTTCTAAACTAATGGATCATCACAAGGCTCTGTGAGTAATACTTTTCAGGATTAAACTTTAAAGAAGTTTAAACACAAGATAGAGGAGTATGAGTATGATAGACTACTATGAAGAACACCTTTTCCTGACATGATGAATGCAACCAAGCAATTACAAAAGAAAACTGGACAAATACAATAGCTTATGAAATTATACGAAGTGAGAAATAAAGTTTTAAATGGTTATTATACTAGATATTTTAGATGGTATTATATTGGATATCTAAGTTAGTAGTAGAAAGTTAATAGTAATATGATTAGCTTCCAGCTACAGACGCAGGTCTCAGTCCGTTTCAAGCAGGGAAAATACCCGGAGCGGACCAAAAAAAACCGTTCGGCGCAAAGAATAGTGGGTAAACTCATCTAAAACATGGGTGCAGGTTAGATGATCTGGATGGGGGAAATAGCTTGCAGTCGGATGTTGAAGTATTTGATAAAAGTTCAGATAGAAACCTGATAAACCAAAGACCACTAGTTTTAGCTGCAGCTCCATACTTTGCTGTTATACACTAGAAACCAAAATTGTTCAGCAATAACCAATACTGTAGATCGTTGTGTGACTCTTTGTGTGATCTTCTTCTTCAGTAAGTCTTGGTGCAATCTGCCTGCCTTTGGTAGAGAATGGAAGATTTATGTCATGTTTGAAGACAGTTGAGACCCAAAGTGCCAGACAGAAACACTAGCAGAAACAAGTTTAGACAGAAAAAAACCTGTATTTTATTGCTCCAAAACAACTTGAGCACACTTACGAAAAATTCCACAAAAACTAAAAAATTTTGAGTTTTTCATCAGACAGCAGTCCTGATGAAGCACTCCAAGTTTCAGCAAAATCTTTGCTAACCATCTGGCACTGACTGAGTGTGGCACCAGCCCTTAAATACTTACAGGTAATGGTTAGAATTGGATGCAGGTGTGCTGACACGCCCAGGGCTGCTGCACTGCCTGGAGAAAAGAGAGGGAGAAAACAAATTACCACAAACCCAAACCCTGACAATGTAATTTAAAAAATCTAATTAATTTGAGTTCACTATAGTTCTGAAACAATGTTTTTTGTGTCAATAGTTAAAATTATTCAGCTAACAAACCTCTTCTTTATAATAACGAGACAGTATTGAGCTAAACATGGCACTTGGATGGCTAAAACACGACTAGACGTGTGAGTTTTTGTTAATGAGACTGCATGAAAATGTTCATGAGTTTTCTGTCTGACATTCATAATACATTAGATTTCTGCTCATTTGTGAGTTTAATACGCCTGTCAGTCAGCAATGCTGCTCCATCTCATCCTTGTTTGTCCATACCCACCACCTGCCATGCAAGCACACGCACAAACGCGGTTTATTCATTTATAAATTGACCACTACGGTAGCTTCAACAAAGGGGCTTGGTGGTCGGAAACAATGAACTATATATGGACATAATGTCTCTATAATCCATCAGAAAATATAATGGAATGCATAGCAGGAGAAAATGGTGATAAATGTGGGGGCCACACACTCAGAGAAAAAAATACCACCTATCTGACACAGCACCCGAAAGCTATAAACACGGACCTTTTTTTTTTTTTTTACTAATGTTAGTACGTTCTGTTGACATGTTTACAGACAATCAACAATTAGTTATAATAAATTTCATATTAGGATAAAAGTTTTCCACATAACTCAGGCTATAAATGGGCTACAAACTTCTGGCTAAAAGTTAGCTTTGTTGTGCTAGAGTCAGTTCAAAAGTTTCTACATGTATTACTGTTGTATTACATATTACTACATGCAGGGATTTTGGCAGGATACATCTGTAATGGGTTGTCATAGTGACCCATCCACCCATCCATTTTGTACCGCTTAGTCCCTGAATGGGGTAGAATAGAATACAATAGAATTCTTAACATTTATTGACCTAAAATAATTTGTCCATACTGGGTCTGAACTCCATTGAAGTTTTTCACTTCAAGTTCAGGAAAGGGTCAACTTCAGACAACTTATTTGTCTGGTTTGTCTGTCTATCTGTCTGTCTATCTGTCAACATCATTGAAAAGTTATTAGTTATGATTACATTTCCAGACACCTGACGTTTTTTCTTGCTTCATCGGCCCCTGATGGTGTCTGGGCCCCTATGCAGCTGCACCATTGATAATCAGGCCACTGGCGAATGGCAAAAACTGTCTCTGGTCCCAATATAAAGAAATCTAATAGGAACTTAACCAAAGAGAACCAAACCCCCATATGAAGACACTTTACCACTTCTGTTTCACTAGAAACAAGCCCTGCATGTTGGGAGCAGAGCATGTGTGACTCTTTATTCAGTGGATTTGGTTGTCTGGAGTTACAGATGTGGCTGAGTTTGAACACTACCTTCAGAATTGGAACTATAATACCTAAAAATCTGATTTTATTGATTGACTTAGGAGCTTTCAGTAACATGACATTCACCTCTTCAAAGATGCAGCTACGTGCCAGGCGACAAACCAAAAAAAACAACGATGTAACTGGTCCCCTGGTATGCTGTTGTACTGGGATGTTGAGTCAATTATTTCTTATTACAAAGCTCTACTGCTTCATGCAATTCTGAGTTGATGCAACAAATTCTGTCTTCTTTTTTTCTGTGCAGAGCTTTCAGTAAAAGTGATTGCTGTTCAATATTTATTAACTCCCTGTAGAGCCCGTTTTATCCAATAACTTGTTGTCGCTCACGTCTTCGAAGCATCAGTAGAAATCTGTCACCAAGCAGAGCTTTTAACTCCAGACTAACAGAGGCAAACTTTCACACACATATAAATATAAATTGTCTGTAATTCCATCGTCTGTCTCGATAGTGTTGTTCAGTCATAAGAAGCAATTCAGAAAAATCTCTCAACACTTAAAATATTCCTGGTTGAAACAAGTTTGAATGAACAGATGAGAAGACTTCAAGGATGATATCTGATTTCTTCATTAGCAGTTATAAATAAGCTGCTCTTGATTTTTTTTCCATTCAATGCCTGCTTCTCTGCTGCATGTGTGCAGCACATAAATATGTCCTCTATCTGCTCTATGTTCAGTCCTCATGGACAAATACTTACCAAACTGGCTTGTATATGTGTGTGATTTTAAAAGTGAGATCCCGATAAGAAATCTCTCAAAAAGTATACAAACCGAGGCAACATAGAAAGACTACTGTTTAATTTATGACTGCGCCTTTTTGCCTTTTAATGATGTCCTCAGATGTTCATTTGGGAGCAAAGCACATATCTCACCATGCAAATGAGAAATCAACACAAACAACTATGTTAGCCTCCTGGATCAACCACATATCACACAGAACCAGACACTCAGATAATCCCAACGTCTGAACAAACATGCCCTCCTCTTCTTTATTCATTGATTTTCTGTTTAGTTTGTTGCCTTGTTTGTTTGGTTGTGCAAAGAGTATTATTCTGTTCCAGCAGCTATCACAACCATAGTGTTAGATAGCAACCAGTTTACTTCTCAAACACAACTTGACTGCTGGGGACGCTCTGGGAGACACAAATTAATTCAAGCAGAATGAGACTAAGGTATGATTAATCCTTTAAAACAACAGTGGAAATTAAACAATTCTATTTGACATCAAAATGTTTGATAGAAGAGATTAGCTAAACCGGTTCAATGACACGTTCGCCTTGAAGAATCGTTGTTTGATTGTGCTTGTGATTATCTTTGATGATGTGATATCTGATAAGAAACTGGTTACTGCATTTGATAATGGAAGCCCTGCAGAAACTTAAAGCTGAGTTGTTACTTTTGCTGAAACATATTTTTTTGTGTCTTGGATTTCATTTTAGCAGCTGCAAGTAAACATTTCCAGTTTAATATACCCTGTCAACACAGATGTCAGATTCTTCACCTGCAGACAGAATAGTAAATGAATGACATTTTCTCTGTTGTTTTTATTGTTTGCCTGGGCAAGAAGCCTTTCATTTCTGTGCTTGCAAACCTGGCAGCACAATGGAAGCCAACATAATGGATTCCAGAGGGATTGTGAGGAATGAAGTGTCTGCAGCGTGCTGAAGATCATCAGCGGTGAGGCCACCACAGACTTGTTATATTTGTGCTGTACAAATAAGCTTTGAGTTGTAGTTTCACCATTATTATCTGCCACTCAAAAACTACAAACAGCTTACCCACACACTTGCAGCACAAGGGTAAAAACATCTGGTTTCTAAGTTGCTACCCTTCAACAAACAGCAGGTAGTAACTTAATTTCTTAAACAGTTGAATATTGTAAAGGAAAGCTAATGTAACACGAGGGTTTCCACGTCTCTATTGAGTGCATTTCTGGTAACATATTCTTGGTTTTGATTTAATTAGTAAGTGGTACATTTTGCATCCATGTTGCCACAGATGCGTCTGGGTAGAAGATGGAGGTTAAACAGGGTTGATGAGGCTTGGAAATTTTATGGAAGTTACCAGAGATGTTACTGCTATGTTTTTAACAATATGTTGTTAAATAAACCATTCAATTTTCAACATTTATTTACACCCTTTTCTGCTGGCTAAAGATTTTTCCAATACATCTAAGACTACTGTAAGGAAGTGGACCACTCAATTAATATAAATATTCACCAACACCATTTACTCATCCTGAATAAATCTGTCTTAAATAATCAATTATTTCATGTAACAAAAGATAAAAAAAATGTCAGAAACCTCAGGATCTGGTAGAACAATGTATTATATTAGGCAAGGAGTACCAGAAGCAATGTTGGGAACAGGCAGCTAACTCTTCCGTGGAAGTGAGAGAAGTTTTGAGAATCCTTGGAAACTTAGCTGGATTAGTTTTGAGAAAACGGGAATCTACCAGTGGAGTAAGTGAGATGTGGATTTCCATAAGGAGAGAGGAGAGAGCAGCCAATGATGGATGTCAATAAGGAGAATAACAGGGTGGCACACAGGGTATTTAATTCCAATATTCTATTCTATTCTATTCTATTCTATTCTATTCTATTCTATTCTATTCTATAGTAATTTGGCAGACAGTCCAAAGCGATTTACATGTGCTGAAGAAGGCCTTCGGGGACAGTTTCATTGGTGTATTGAAACACTTTTATTTGTAAATTTGGGATCGTGGAGAGTCAGGCAGAAAAAGAAAGGAAAACTCAACGGCTGAATATATTGAAATACACTGTCTTTATTTCACACATCAATCAGCACC
>JBAMHV010000010.1:8701791-8723215 GCA_037177535.1 Pseudomugil gertrudae
TTCTACATCACTCACATGTATGGAAGGAAAGATGACAACAGACCCCAGGTTAAAAAAAAGTGAAGTTCTCCTTTAATAGCACTATGGTGGCTGGGTCTATGTAAAAAGAGGAAATGCATCACAGGTAGATCAGACAGACCAAACGAGGTATTTTAGAAACTAAGTTTGAACCCACTGATTTCATGTTTTTATTTTTAAACTCTGAGTTTTGGATCATTTGCTTTGCAAATTAACAAAAGACAGATTTAATCAGTCAACTGCTGCTCACTTCATATTTTTTTTCTTTTTGGACTATTATAAACCCTAAAGATGGTTATGTGTGAAAATCCCAGAAGACCGGCTGTTTTTGAAATAGAAGAGTCCATCTTTAATCACTCTTTAATCACATTTCAATCGTCTTTGTTCTCTGTTTTAAATGAATGAATGAATGAATGAATGAATGAATGAATGAATGAATGAATGAATGAATGAATGAATGAAATATACTTTATCCATCCCAGAGGGAAGTTCCATTTGCTTTGAACTTCATTAAGTCTTATTGACCATATCTACAAGACTACATGTACTTGATTGACTGATTAGATATTAGTGTTAGTGTATGGTAACAGTTAAAGATGTGATTAATCTTTTGTATTCTACAAATGAACACATACCATCTAATAAAACCTCTCAAATTTTTATCAAAGGGATCGTCATAATTTGCAGCATTATACAGTATAGAAACCAAAAGAAACTCATCAACGTTGCGCTGCTCTTACTGAGAAAATCTAAGTTCAGCAGTGGAGATTTAGGAATAGTAACAACAGTGGTTTCCATTCCTTTTATTACTGATGACCTCCATATTTTCCTGTGACCTGACCTGTTGCACAGTCTTTCTTACCTGATGTCTGAATGCTGTTGTGGTTACAGTATATAAGTTCTGTTTTATTTTTTAAAGAGACTGCAAAACTAAAATCAGGGATGAAGTGCAGTTTTAACATTTTTGTCTAAAGCTGCTTTATTTCAGGCAGTTGTAATCTAATTTTTTTCCACAACTATTTGACCATTGGCTGAGATCAGATCAGATTTGTCAAACTTTAGTGGTGAATGTTTGGTCACCCCATTCTTTTGTGACAAAATGAGCTCAGATTATTCTTATGTTGCACAGAAGGTTAAATCTGAAAACCATATTTTTGAAAATTCAGGTTTGTTTTTATGAACCTTTTTCACGTTCACAGGTTATGTTTTTTCAATTAGAGCAGATTTTGGGATTCTGAGATGTAAATGAACAGTTTAACATAAAACTATGCAGTTATTTATTACTCATTATTTACACACATTTTTTCATCACTGCAAAAATGTGGCTTTTACATTAGAGAGTACGATACTAGTCAAATTGTAGGAGCGATGAATATCAGGTGTGATTGATTTTGTTATCTGTTGGTAATCTAGGCTCTATGTTCAATGCTGTTTGGCAGCAGTTCAGGATATTGGGAAGCATTAACTTAGGACTTATTCATTTTTAAGGTTCCGCTTGTCAATTACACCAACTTGTTACAGTTGACTGCTTCACTCGAGCTAATTTCTATGTGAGCAGGAATGTGATTATGCATGAAGTATCAAGGTGGCTTTATCTGCACTCTGGGTTCCCTGATGAGAATTATTATCTTCATTTTCATAAAGGTCAAACCTGTTGATGCACTCTTGCACACACACAAGCTGCTATAAACAGAACTGTAGATATTTTGTTAAAACAGGTTGTATATTGGTCTAGTGTTTGTCTTAAACTTAAACTTTAAACTTTATTTATTTATAAAGCCATTTTCCTGCCACAGGCAACACAAAGTGCTTTACATGATAAAAGCAATGTAACCCCCCCCCCACACACACACACACCCATCTTCCCACCCCCAATATGACTCCCTGTTTTCTGTCTCTTTAACTGAAACTAGTAATATATTAGTAAATAAGAAATAAATAAGAAATAAATAAAGACTAATGGAGGAGTAAAAACATTTGGCTCGGTCAAGGCAGGCCGAGGTCCATCCCGCTGCTGTAAGGCTGCACTGTCAGACCCTGTGCCGCCCAGGGGTGGGGGGCAACGACCATGCCACTATGCCATGTCTTTAGTTTCACGTGTTCAGTACTATAAGAAAACATTATATGCGTTAGGTATGAAGGTAGATATAACTAAATGAACATATCCTTGATCACACTAATTAGATACACTTGTTAAAATGCTTGTTAACACAACTAACCTGTTACATGGCAGAACTCTGTGTATGTAGTCATGTAGATGTGGTCAAGATGACTTGCTAAAATTAAAACTGAGCATCAGAATGAGAAATAAATGGGCTTTCAGTGACTTTGAACAACATGGTTGTTGGTATCAGGCAGGCTGATCCAGGTTTTTCAGAAATGGCTTAATTACTAGGAATTTAACACACAGTCATCTCGTGGGTTTACAGAAAATGTCCAAAAAAAAAAAACATATCCATTAAGCAGCTGTTTGGACAAAATGCTGTGTTGATGTCAGAGATCAGATAGGAATAGGCAGACTAGATGTAGATCATAGAAAGGCAACAAGAAGTAAACTAACCATTGATGCAGAACACCATCTCTAAAGAGAGAACATGTCCTTTCTTGAAGCTGATGGTCTACAGCAGCAGAAGTCCATACCTGATGCCTCTCCTGTCAGCTATAAACAGAGGCAACTGAGGCAACATTTCCCCCAGACTCACCAGAACTGGATAACAGAAAGCTGAAACATGTTATCTGGTCTGATGATGAGTCTCAATTTAAGCTCCACATTCAGATGGTAGGGTCATCTCTTCTTTTCTTAATTTATCTATATTAAGCAAAATCTCTAAGGAAGGTTTTTAATATCTTGTTGAATCTAAGATGCCAACAATTAAGGCAGTTATGAAGAAAAAAGGGGGAAAAGGTTCCAACAAGGTGTAAAGTGGCAGGTGAATATATTTTTATAATGCAAATTTAAATATCAAGTGCTGTTAGTCTCAGCATCATATCCTAATTCCTTTAAGTATGTTTAAATCCATTTACACAATTCTGTGTAACAGTATCAGAAAAATTCATTCTGACTGGTGTGTATGAAATTAGTATGAAATTCCCTCATATTTATCTGAATCTATCTGTGGACCAAAACTCAGTAGGTGCAAACTCAGGTTGTTTTTGTTTGCTTAAATAATTTTTTGGAAAATGTAATTAACTTGCTTAATGCTGATTTTTTTCTCCTTTCTTGGTATCCTACTGATTAAATGGGAATTTGCATTCCTAATAAACCTTCTCGCATCATCAAAACTGCATACATGTTCCTAGAAAGGTCATTCAATTCTCTGGAGATTATAAAAGATGGAAACTTTCTAAATGTTTGTCTAAACTCCTCTGACTATCTGTTTCCCCCCAATGAATTGTAAAATGTAATTAGTTGTTCAATAGATGTATTAGTGGTGCAGCTTAAATTTCCCCCCTGAGAGAAAAAATTGGTTAACATTTCTTATATTTGAAGACTGAATCAGATTAGTTGAATAAAAACAAACAATTGAGACTGCTCAATTACTAAAAACCATTTAAGAATGGTTAAAAATGCCCCCCAAACCTGTTGCCATCCAACAAATTATGGTGAGTAACACTATACTAGTCTTCATTTAACCATTTGTTTCTCTGATTAAGAAGGGGTGTTGCTCATCAAAGTTTGTTTCAGTAATCAAAATAAATAAGTACTTCTTTCATATCTTTATATCTTTCATATCTTTATTTTTAACTATACTACAGGAACTCTTGCCACTCCTTTCAGTCCTGTGTTCTTTTATACCAGAGGTGCCCAAATTCAGGCCTCAAGATCTACCTTCCTACAACTTCTATGCATAGCTACTCTGACACACCTGAAACAAATAACTCTCTCTTTTGCATGACATCCAGCTCTGCAAAGGCCTGGTAACGAGCCATTCATATGAATCAGGTGTGCTGGACATGAGTTGCATCAAACGGATGCAGGAAGGTAGGTCTTAATGATACCATTGTGTACCACTTTCCTCGAGTATAATGTCCCATCACATGATGTTTACTTCACTCCAAAGAGGATATTGCCTTCAAGTTTGGTAAACTCTACATATAAACATGTACGAGAAGTTGTCCAATCAGGATGTGACTCTGCACAAATGATTTTATCAGATTTCATCATAGCCATTTTGTCTATGATGCCATTCAGGAAACCCAATGATATGTATCAATTACACAAGAAAACACAAAGCTGCTATGTTGCTATGTTTACCTCATACAGGGTGTTTCTTAGCAGGAAATGAGTAAGGAATATTGGGATATTGATCAATATCATCCTGTAGCACTCAGAAGTGACCCAAGTTCTTCTCCCTCAAAGGAGGTTACAGCAATCCCAGCAGTCTCTGCAATGCTAGGGTGGTCCCTAGTGTAAATGTGTGTGCTGAGATGTTCAGTGGGTATGTGTACATGCATGGTTATTTATGTGTGTGCACTTCACTGCAATTGTGTGTGCGTGTGTGTGTGCACACAAGTGGTCCAGGATGGAAACTCCACTAATAGCCCTGTCGTCTCTGTGGGCTCTCTTCCAGGCTCAACCGACCTTGAACTGGTGGCTCTTAAAAGATGACACGCCCAGGTTTTCTGCTTGTGCTTAGCCCCGAAGTTGGAGAAATATCGTGAAAACCCTTCCATTAATCATGCAACTCCTGGGTCATTAAGCATTCCAAATCATCCGCTGCAACATCTACCTTTGCAGTCATGCTATCTCCCCACAAAACCCAGAAGCTGTGACATTGCAGTGTAGTAACAGCTACACACATATACACACACACACACCTCATCCTCCCAAGCTATATCTTTTCTTAGGAGTCAGTATTTGTAATTTTTATGCCCGAGCTCTGCACTGCTAATGTGGGAAGATGTGTGTAAATCAGCAGATAATGAAATGGAAACCAGGACTGACTCTGTGGGTTAATGTTTCTGCTCTCCTCACTGGAGGCAAAAATACAGGAGGTGTGAGTCACTAAATGGTTTTCTCCATTTACTGGTAATAGTAAACCAGTAGATATATAGCATACTGAGATATTTGGTAATACGAAAAAAGGTTCAAAATGAGACATATGTGTGCACAAATATGTGCACCACTTGCATAGAACTATTTTGAGGAACAGTTTTATCATCGCCTATTTAAATTTATTTATTTTCTGCAACTCTTAACAATTCACAGCATTGTTGAGCTGCATCTGGACTTCATCTCAACTGAATAAATTAGAGATGTATATTGAATCTGTCTGAAATCACATTACCTGTGAAAAAGGTTCAGTTTTAGTTTGGAAAATAATTGTTTACTGGTACATTTATTTGTAACTTCACAATTTAACTAGTTATTTCTAATTATGGAGCTGTTCAAGAAAATCTGTAAAAATCCTCTAATGGGTTCAAAATGCTGCAGCAGGAATTCTGATCAGAATTAGCAGCAGAAATCCAATTTATTTAGTCTTGGCTTCTCCTAATTAGCTCACTTTAAAATCCAAAATAGCATTTAAAATTAGTCTCCAAAGCCAAACATATTTGGTATGCAGAGTTTCTGAGACATTTTGCATTACTTTATGGTAGAAACTCTGCTTAAAAATCCTGCTGAAGACAATTAGATTGCTCTCTCCTGTCCTTAAGAGATACCAGGAAGCAGCAGATTACACTATAATTTTTATATATCACTTTGCAATAAGAATTAAAATATACCATACAAATTACTTTCTTTATATCTTCTATTAACAATTTTTTTGTATTAATTTTTAACTATTTTTTTTCTCTGATCCTAAAGATCTAACGAGGCCTCAATTTTTCTAACAGGAACAATTCGCTCTCATATTGCAAGTTTACTTGTAGTTCCATTTTTTATGAATGGGATGCAGAATCTTCAGCTATGGGTGCCCTGTCTTATGGACTAGCTCCCAGTTTTGTTTAAGAAGCTTTAAAACTTTGCTTTGCATCAGGACCCCAAAACTACACGTAAGTACATGTTTAGTGTTATGTGCAAATATTAATGATATAAAATCAAACCCCGTGGAATGCTGCAAGCATAATTCCCTGTCCATTATTTCTTACCCAGTGCAACACAATCCCCCTAATTCCACATTGTTTCAGTTTATTGATACAATTTTATGATTGATGATGTAGTATACTTTATATGCTGCATAATGTCTTTGATCCATTGCATCACTGATTTTCACAGTTTCTTCAGTTAGTGCTATTGATGTTGATATGTTCACTCAGAATCCATATGGACTGTCTAAGAGCTGTTTATGTTTTCAGAATTGCTGAAGTAAAGACGCTGGTCTGTAATTTATTTATCCCATACTTTTCCAAAGCGGTGCAGCTTTGGCTATTTTAATTTAGTTAACAAATTTACTGGATTGGAATGATAGATTACAGATGCATGTCACTGGTTCCGAGATCCCTTCAATGATCTTGTTAACAATATTCATGTCTATCTTATTACAGCCAATAGATGTCATAGATGTTCATTTATCTATGGTTTCCTCATCATTAACTAATGTGGGGAACATTGAACTAGAATTCCTATCATCCCAGTCCTCAAATGTTAATGGGTTTCCTCTGGCAAGTTGGTCTTATTGAACTTGTCAACTATACCATTCACATTGTCTTTTTTAATACAGAGTGAAGGGTTACAAGCCCTGAAGGCAAACGGTGTGTTGCTTTTGTGGTCGAATGTTGATTGATCAAGCATAACTTGAACCAGATAGGGATTGATGTAAGTATATTTAAGCACAAACAAGAAAGGTAAAGAATGTAAAGGTTTCGAAGTGCAGACAATGTTATAACATCCGTGATTTACTGTTTTTCCATGAGGACCCCCTTTTTGCAACCACCAAAAAGCTGTGGACCCTGTCTGCCCCGTGTTGAAACCATGCTGGATTTTATGCTTCACACCATAAATAATTCATTCTGGCTGACTCCTTTCCTTTAGTAAAGGCAAAAAGAAGATAATTACCAACAAATAGCCTTACTTTTTTTTCAAAATGAGGATGAATCATCAGCAGTGTTGTATTTATGAAAAATATCTCCTCAATGAAATGGTGCAAAGTTATTGCTTCTGGGCTCCAAAATCTGAAAAAAACTCTGGTTGCACGTTAATGAACACCCAGATGATTAAAAAAAATAAGAAGCAAATACGATCAGAGCCAGCCTTAGCCATTTCAGGGCCCTGCAGTTTTGGACAAAAGCATTTGAACCCTGGAACAGGTTGGACATTGTGAGCTATATGTGTGTCTTATGTAAATCCTGAGATAGATCTATCAGGACGTTTTAACAGAACTGAACCATAAATGTGTCTGAATTTGACCATATGGTCACGTTGACATTACAAACATGACTGCTGTTGTAATAATAAGTTAATTCCAGTCGTTGCGCATGCTCAGCACTGAGCCTGAATCATTGCAAGACTTTTTCCCCTTAATGCAATATTTGGCTCAATGAGCTTCTTCAGATATGCCTGCGCTCTATTGTTCAGAGTATGTGTGGGATGTGCTGGGTTCCGAGCAGCTGCAGGTATATACTGGGCCTCTAAGCAAGTCATTTTCCTACCTTTAAAGCTCCCATCTTTAACTGTTAACCTCTGCCAACCATTTTAGATGCCTTTGTCTATGTAAATGGTGACCTTGTAGTATGTTGGCGGCATTAGTGAAACTTGTGCGTGTTTGTAACCAAGGTCCTTTTGGACCGTGTGCAAATCAGTCAGCTGGTGCTAATTGTACTTGCTCGTAATGGCCGCTAAATGTGTGATAAGTATACCGTGCATTAAATTTATTATAATATTGCATTAGGTGCATATTTCATGATGCTAACAAATGAAGTGGCTATTACTTGAAAAAGAAACATTTATATGGACGTCTATTCTAAAAGTACTCTTACTGATTAATTATTGAGATTTAATTGGAGCAATAATTCATGTTGCTATGTTTTCTAATGGTTTTGATATGTTTATGAATATTAATTTATCTATTTTGATGACAGATGCTGATTTAGTTGGAATATAAAACAGTATTACTGAGTTCATGGTCCTGTATTGGACAGGCTAGGTTCCATGCATCTAAAGGCGAGCTAGGGCCTTGAGCCTGAAGAATCAGCTCCAAAGACCACTGAGCACAAGCATCTTCAGTGCGGTAGGAGGTACTGCAGCTGTGCCTTCCCCACATACATACTTTCACTGCCTTTTTCCCCACAAGGATCTTTGGATTTTGCCTTTCATGGGCTTTGTATGGACTGTGTTGCAACCTTTACAGCTCTGATGGACTACTTTCCCTTCTTTGCACATGCTGGACTTATTCAGAACCACATGCTGAATCAAAATGGCATTGTGGACTGTATATAAATGTGCATACTCATGGCCAGTTCTCACTGAAAGCAAATGCATCACAACCACACACCTCTGTGTCAGTAATTCATTGGCTAAACCAAAATCTTCTGACATTAGTTTTGACATTGCAGCATAAAAAAACCTAACCACCCTAATGAACCTGACAGGGTGTGAGTGTGTGTGAATGTGACTATATAGTGTAAAGCGCTTTGAGTGGTCGATAAGACTGGAAAAGCGCTATATAAGTATGAGTCCATTTATCATTTACCATTTAAAATTTTAAAGGCTTGGGCTCCACTGACCATACTGTTACTGAAACAATCTGTACGCAATAACATCAATGCTATTTTTTTTTATCAGAAAAGCAGCAAACCAGCGTTTATCTCATCAGATATGGTGGCGCCTGGGCAATGGCCTTTCTGTGTGGAATTTGCATGTTCTCCTCGTCTTAGCATTGTTTCTCTGCGGTTGCTCATCCTAAATTGTCCATGGGAGTGAATGTGTGTGTGAGTGGTGTTCGTCTTTCTGTGTTGCCCTGTGATAGACTAGCGATCTGTCCAGGGTGTACCCTGCCTCTCTTCTGTTGATTGCTGGGATATGCCCCAGCTACCAACGGCCCTGAATTGGATAAAGTGACATGGGAATTGGACAGATGGATGGATATTTTAGGGGGTGCTGAAGAATATTTTAGGGAGCCTCTAGACCCCCTAATGTAGGTCTAACAATACCAGTGGTAGCCATAACATCATTAATGCTGACCTCACATTAAGCAGGTCTTCCTTATATACCCAAAGAGATCTGACCAGTCACAGAGTAGACAACACACTTTTAAAGGTGTGATGGATTCCCTGGAAAACTACAATCGATCCTGTGAGACCTGTGTAGGTTTTTTTCAAGTGGTTTTACTTGCTGTAGGTGCTGGGGATTGTGGTCACCTAATGTTATGGCTGATCAATATATGTAAGTTTCTGCACAGTCTTAGTTGCTTGTCTCCCAAACACTCCTGATGATTTGCTCTCTAGTGATGACTTCTGACAGCAGTCCTCTTTCCTTTCAGTCTGCCAAACAGTGTGAGCTGAGGACTTCCTCATTGCCACAATGCCAGACGGAGTACAGTTGGACTACTATATCCTCAGCCCCACTTCCTCCTTTTCAAGCAAGCCTCCCTAACCAATTATTTTTAAATTACTGAGGGGAAAAGAAGCGCAGCACCTTAGCAACAGTCGTTGCGGATAGGATTATGGGCTCACTGGTGTGAGATGGGGAGTTAGCAAGCAACAGGGCTGACGTTTGGTTTATGGATGACTTCTTCTCAGGCTCGTGGGAAGCTTCTGTCTGTATGTAGCTTCTCCAGGGCAGAATTAGCCCTCTGATCCACTAATCAATTTGGAGAGGATGGGAAATTAACACAGGTTCTCCCACTTGGAGTCAAGGATGAAATATATTCCTCTTGGAGGTTTTCACTGCCTGTGTGCAATAAATGCAGGCCATCTGTGTCATGGTTTCTTGCTAATATTTCTATGTAATATGTAGGACACGGATGAGAGGTTTCCTTTGTATTTGCTGAGATAGACTGAGTCAGGTATTTGGCAGAGATGGATAATATTTAAGGTTAACAATCTCAGTGTCAGGTCTTTGTGATCAGGTTAAAAATATTGTTCAGTATTTGTATGAATCTTAACCAGCGTCATGTGTCAAGTATTATCATAATATTACAAAACATTAAAATGCAGCCTGCCTCCTTCCACCACGACTGCTTATCATATGTAAGTTGCTTTGGATAAAGGCGACTGCCAAATGATTGCAGAAGTGATTGCTGATATAACAGGTAGGTCTTTGATCATGGTTTAATAGCCCAGCAGAAATAAATGAAATTCATAGGAAATTAATCTTCAGGAGTTTCAATGTGACAGATTAGACCAGAAAGTGGGGCACCGCTACAGGTTGGTAGGCTGCACAACTGGGCCGAGACATAATGCTGTGAGCAACCAAGCATCGGTAGAAAACTGTTCCTGCATCCTGCGACCGTGTTCAAATTTCTACCGGTCAATTATAGTTTGGGGCTTACCACACTAAGGACAAATTATACATGCAAATTATTAATTTCTCTTTTGCCTTGGAGTAAAACATATTTTTCTTCACAGTATGAAATCTAGACTTGCTCATAAAAATTAAGGCAAGGCAAGTTTATATAGCGCCTTTCATGTACAGGACAGCTCAAAGTGCTTTACATTGAAACAGAAAGAAATTACAATAAAGAAATTACAAAAATAAACAGAAAAATAAAGAAGCTAATTATAAGTATCATTAAGAGTGGCTAAATGTAGCTACCCACCACTAAAATAAACAGAAAAATAAGAATTAAAACTCCAGTTCAACCTGCTCTAACAAAAGGGTTATAGTTTGTTAATTGACCCAAATCAGCTACTTTTGACTACACTTTTGTTTTTTTCTCACAAAGTCAGTCATATTTTAATTACCTCAGCCATGCAGTTAATCATGGAGCAGTTTAGTGTGGTTGCAATGAATATTCAGATACCTACTGAAGTCTTTCGGCCAACCCTTCCTCTTCTCCTCATCTTAATTATATTCTTTTCAGCAGTCCTGTGGTGGAGCAGCGCCTGTTTGGCTTGCTCACCCAGCTTCCCTTTAACAGTCATTAAGAAAAATGACACAAGTGCAGGTAGTGAAAGTACCTCAGTATGCAGAAATTAGTTTAAAGGCAGACGCCATATAGCTCACTGAAATGAAACCCTCCCCTATCTGCTCTCACTCAGCGCGAAGTCATAAATCACTACATGCTACCTCCTGACAGGTGAGAATCAGAGCATTCTGTCTTTGAAAGTGTGAGGCTGGAACACCCCTGAATGCATGCTGCTTAATCATGTCCCACTCTGCTCACTGTTCATGGTTTGGTGTTGTTTAGTGGACAGTAAAAATAATAGCTGCAGTGAAAAGGAAGATACAAGCGTTTGCAACTGAGACGTTTTTAGAAGTATGACCAGTAAGATTATAATATTTTATAATCAATAATATTTGTATTTCATTTGATGGGTCAGCTGACAACTCCACAGCATGCTAGTTTGCCATGAAGACATTTATTCCACATCTATACTGATTGGTATTTGATCAGTCTAATATGATGGGGCTGCACGGTGGTACAGTGGTTAGCACAGCAGTTTCACAGCAAGAATGTTGCTGGTTTGACTGGGGGGAGGTCGGAATGGTGGCTTTTCTATGTGGAGTTTGCATGTTCCCCCCGTATATCTGTGGGTTTATATTTGGAAACCCACAACACAAAGTGCGAAAACATCTTTTTATTTGCGAGCGACACTTATCTGAAGACAGCTTCCAGAATTTCAGCCTCTCCGGGTTGTCTGGCTTCTTCTCTCCAACCAAAGGGTGAGTGATTGTTGATCTTTCTGTGTTCACCCTGCAATGGACTGGCAACCTATCCGTGGTGTACCAGCACCTCGCTTGCTGATAACTGGGATAGGTTCCAGCTTCCCCGCTACTCTGAATTAGATAACGCGGTATAGAAAATGGATGAAGGAATGAACATTATGCAACCTGAGAAAAATTGGTCTTTTTTTTATTGTGGATCAACTGAAATCTGGGAATACAGTAACACAGTCCTGCCAAGCCCCCATATTCCTCCATACTTTTACACACTGGAAAATTCTATGACCATGGTTCAAATTACTGGGGGGCTGAGGGGAGCTCAGCTTCCCAATAAGCAGAAGAATTGCCTTTATACACTTTAGATACCAAGGTGAAGGTCTAAAAAGTAGCTTCAGCATATTTGTTAATTTATTTTCCATAAAACTGTTGAAGGTTTCTGCATTGATTAGTTTAAAAATAATTAGTCAGTGCGGTGTGTTTATTAATTTAATAAAAATGTTTAATTCAAATGTTCTAAACAATGCAGGTGACCTGGTCCATTTCTATGAACACAATCAATGCCAGTGTGACTTGAGTTACACAAGAGGCAGCCACTTATCCTTCAGGCTCCAAAATAACCCAAAAGAAATGTTCAGTTTTGATATTAACAATTCAAAAGGCTTGGAAGTAATTAGAGATAAAGGCATGCAGCAAAATCTTGTTTATAAACCTGAGTTCATGATTGGAGTAAATGTACCGTACTCATCTCTTTTGCATATTTAACAAGAATTAGTAAAAAGCTTGTTCTTTTTCTGTAACCTATTCTGAGTCACTGCCAATGAGCGTGCCCTCCTCAGCTTAGCACGCTGTCATTAAACTCAATTTCCTTTTATTTTATTATCTTAATACATTTCCAGCAGAGAAATTGGAAATTATATGTAATATAATTTTTCACTTTAATTTAAAGCAGGGGTAAAACAATGTGAGGATACTGGTACAAAGAATGTCTCACTGAAAATACAGTGGATATGGAAACACTCAAAAATGCCAAAAGTCATTGATAAAAACATACTTCCTTATTGATTAGAACTGTTTAGAAATGCTAATGTTGCAACCCCGCTGGCAGAATCTCCTCCTCTCTTAAACCCACGTTATTCTGAACGTTTTACTCTTTGTAAACCATTTCTATATCGACAAGCCCAGCCCATCACACTTCCAGCGAGGTGCTTGACACGCCGAGATGATGCAACGAGGCCTGCATCGGTTGGTGTTTTCATGTAACTTTTGGCATACTGAATCTATGTATCGAAATAATGCTCGCAACACTTCTGTGTCACATGCTCGACCCTTGCTCAAGCAGACGGACTCGAGCTTAACATCCCTACTGGAAACTGGAAAATGTAAAATGTCTTAACTGTTACTGTGTGTGGGAGCTGCAACATACAGTGATAGGAAGGTAGACGGATATCTGGGCAAACTGTAGTCGGTTGTTAACTTAACCAACCTGCGCTATAAAGACACAGTTTTAATAGCAAGTGAATAATATATTGTGACCTCATTGGTTTCCCATATGATATAGGATTTACAATGTATAAACCTTGAAAGATATAAAATAGACTATTATTCTCAGTTCATTTCCTATCTATAACATTTTATATTTAATTGCATCAAACCTTCTGAAACGAACGTTCTGACTTTGGGTGCAGTGGAAAAAATCATTTTATACTTCAAGGGTCTCTTTTAAAGCAGTGAGTTCTAATCGTAATAATTAATCTTCCAGAAGTATCCCTTTATCTTTGAAAAGCCATTACAATAAAAGAGTCAGTGAGAAGATTTGTGTACCACTTGCACACACATCCTTCTTTTAAACCTGTTGTTTTCTTTCTACATCTGACATTTTATAAAACAGAAATTGTTGGAATAATAATGAAAACTGTTTTAAAAATAAACATAATATGACTGGTTGGTTGTAGAATATAGTCACGACTCTATTGACCAAATATTAGAGTGAAATAAACATGTGCATGTCATGCTGTTATACCTGAGACATTTTGTTTGGAGCCATCTGCCAGCAAGTTTATTTTGATAAATTAACTCTAAATGTTTGTGTCAGTTCTGAAATTGCTGTCATTATGTTGCATTGTGTTCCTGCTTAATGATGCATGATAACTTATTTGGTAAACAATGTTGCTGTCAATGTGCAACAATGTGACTTTGCGGGGGATGAGTCTCATAAGGTCAATGACAATTACCTTTTTTTATGATGATTTGGAACTTAATTACTTCCTTTTATACCCCCGCAGACATTTCACGTTTGTCACAAAGATGTTGACTTAAAACCTTCTCCTTTCTGGTGTTCACGTCATACTGAAGTTGTATGTTTTCCATGCTTAATTTACAATAAGAGATGTTCTGTGTGACATTAAAACATACACACATTCTTTGCTTTTCTGATAATCACAGTTATGCTGGACCGGGACATTCCTGCACCCCAGGTCTGAGTGGACCCATAGATTCATTCGTTGAGGACATTTATTAACCAAAACCAGGAATAAGAGAAACCCCACTAAAGGGCCATTAGCATCAGGGAGAGCCAAGTCCAACATAACAAACAAAACACCCCTAACTACAAAATAACAGGAACAACTTACCTAACCAGCAAAACAAGCTAAATAAAAACTCCTCAAAAACAGGAGAAAAAGACTCCACTTGAAAACAAAATAGCAGCTCTCTCCTACAAGGTCAATCTGTGAAACTGAGGATAACGCAAACAAACCCTAACAGACAACCAATGCAACAAACCTAAGCTTATCACATTGTGTTAATGGCAAGTGGCCAAAAGGTGCAGTAGTGCAGAGCTTAAGGCTCTTTATAGGCCATTCCCAGGCACTGATTGGATGAAAGAGGCCACTACTCATCAGGATCATAAGAAACATCTGGAAACGGCAGCGTAATCCACACATCCCTGTAACACTCTTACCCACGAGAACACCAGTTTGTTTACAATAACCGTCTGATTACTCCCTTGAAAGGGCATAATTATTCATCCCTTTATGTGTTGTGTATCAAGGTGATAATTCTGACAGATCCATGCCCACCTCATCAGCCGCTAGTTGTTTTTATACATATGTGATGGAAGATGAAGCGATTACGATCTGTGAAGACTTCAACTGGACGCACAGTGGACCCCACATACCTTGAAATACTGTAGTGCCAGCAGCATGGTCAAGGTCTATGTGGGGTGCACTGTACTTCTGGTTGAAGTCAGATTATAATTCCCTCATCATCTTGTCTCGTATGTATGTAAACATTCCTATAGTATACTCATGTATTTTGTTCTTTCATTCCTAATTTTACTGTTGTCATTAGGCTCTTTTAGTTTAGGGTTAATGGTCTGGAGATTGTCCAGTTGATTGGTAGGATTGCACACTGCAGCTCGTGCTCTGGTGTGGATTCCTACTTGCTTTGCTTTGAGCGATTTCCATACTGATGCTCACTGAGTCCATTGGGGTCAGCTCCTAGTGTGGATAAATATTGTTTTATATATATTGTATACATATAAAAATTGTTGTAGTAGATTTTGTGATAGTGATAAAATGGAAATGAGTGTGTCCTTTTTTTCAGGATGTTGTTAGAATTTAAAACATGGAAACTTTTTAAATATATTTTAAATTCCAACGTAATTTAACTCCCTTCCATGAGATACTGTTGACATGAATAGACTGTTGACATTTAGTTTTATTTTTGACACTAAATACATCATTATATTATGGTCAAATAGAGTAAAATAAGAATCTAGTCATAATTTTTATTTTACATAAACAAGTCTCCAGTAAATGTTAGACCGGACAGGATATTGTAATAATACATTAGAAATCCAAAGACATCAATAAAGTTAACATCAAAACTAAAAGATAAGCATTGGTCTGATGTATCTGTTTATCTCACAGCTCAACATTAACTCAGCAGGCGCATGCTTGCTTTTCATTTAGTTTCCTTCTGTTGTTTAAAATCTTCTTCCAGTGCAAATATTTTAAAAAATGACTTTCATGAAAGATGTCTATATATTAAATTCTTAAGTATGCGATGATAAACCCACAGCTCATCTACTCTCTCCATATTAAGTTGAATAATAAAGTAATACCATAATTGTCATAACAGAACATATTACATGCAATTCCATCTTTGGAATTAGTCTGATTTCACTACAGACTTAAGTACCAATTTCCCAGACACTCAGCGTCATCTCAGAGTTTGAGTATTGTGTTAGTGATTGCCTTGACTAAACTTATTTGCTATGTTTAATTATTTTAATTATTATAATTTCTGCCATTGAATATGACAGTTTTTACATCAGATTGGATCCAAATTTGTTGCAACTCTGTGGAGAGTAATGTTCACAAATGGAGACCACATAAAAGAGTCATTCATCAAAATATTGGAACATCTATTCTCAGACTTTAAACACAAACATGAAACTGTTCATAAAATCAGATATGTATCTTTCTCTTTGGGTTAGAAGTTCGGTTATCTGGGAGGTGCTCAGAGTGGAGCTATTCTGCAGCTACAGGAGCCTGCTGAAGTGCTTCAGCATCTGGTTAAGCTGCGTCTTGAGCACCTAACTGGTAACTTGTTCCAGTTAGTCCCACTGGAAGAAGGCCAAGTGGAAGTTAGTTAGTTAGTTTTAAAAAAAATCATTGAAAGATGGTTTTAAATTATCTGTTTTTAATTCACTTTTTTATTTTTACCTCAAGATTGCAGCCCTGAGCTTAATAAAATAATAAGAAAAGAAGGGAAGGACCAGCAAATAAGACATAAATTTCACCATGCTTCCACACCACAGACTATAAGCTTACAAATGCATGTCATAGTTTCATGAATATTTTACGTGGTATAACTTCGAAATAAACAACATGTACACTCACACTAGTATTTACCTATCAGAAATTTGTGGCCGTGCATTAATCTGCCACTGTAATGTATTTCCTACATATTTTATTTGATGTTGGTATAAGGATTATATTACAGTAATAAAATGATTTATTCAAAACACATCCTGCTATCTCTTCAGTCTGCACCATGTGTGCACATCTGCATTTAGAAATAGTGTTTACTGTTGCTGATAAAATGTATTTCTACGATTTTATGCTTTTGCCGTATGTGACTGCAGTCCTTTGTCAGAGCTCTTTCTCTTTATCCTGGGAAGGCTGGCGTAGGCTTTCCTTAAACAATAATCTGACATCTATATAAATATCTCAAATAATAATAATCTGTTATTTAACTATCAATGCCTCTTATCCTGGTCCACAGGAGGCAGATGATGGTTATCCTTCTGCTTGGGAATGGAGGAATCAGCTGACCAACTCTAAATTTCAGAGCCAGCTCACCCGCCGCTTTATTTTCTCGTTTGATGTCTTTCCGGTGTCAGAATTGTTGATCTCTTTGGTTTCAGAGTGCTGTTCATGGATCAGAAAAAGTTTCTCCTATCTCAGATGTTAGTTTCTGTAGCTAGACAGGGATCCAGCACCTCAGATGTTCAGCCTATTAGCATTATCCTCTTTTCTGGCTTGGCCTCCAGCCTCTCACCCAACCCCCAGGAGGGCTTCCTGCTTCACCTCTGTGCGTCTGTTTTATTTGAAGCTCTTCAGACTTAATCATAGGTCCAGTCTGTTTGCTTGGTCTCAACTGAAGGGTCTGAACTTGTCAGATATTTTATATCCTATGATCATCCTAAGTCCTGGCATCAGAATATAGTGACAGGCCAGGCAATTAATTGTTGTTGGTAGACCCTCTCTATTAAATTAATTTTACATTTGAACTTTGTTTTATATTTCAATAATTAGCCAATAGAAGAATAGCAATAAGATAACATAAAAATATGTTTTCATCTATGAAAGTAACAAGGGATGTGATTACTTTCTAAGACTTTTTAAAGCAACCAAAGCACTCCATTATTGATTCTATCTCCATGGTGCTGTTAGGCTACATATGTAGCTACAGATGCCTTGGGGTCAAAACCCCGAAATAGCCAAGACACTCTGGATTCATTATAAATCTTAGAATTTAATAGTACCGGTACATATGAAATGAACTGACAGGATCAGAGGCTGGAAATCATATGGCGGAAAAAGAGCTGCTTGGTGGTGGTCTGCACACTGAATGTTTTTCTAGTGTTTTCTAGTTTTCCGTTATAAAAATTGTACCAAAAAATGCTATATAAATAAAGTCTGAATAAATAAAAGAATAAGTATTTGCCAACTTTTACCAAAAACTTGAAACTGTTTAATATGTGAAAAACAGGCAGTGTTACTGAGGGAAGGAGGGGTGATTTATTCTTACGGAGGTGTTAATCACTCAAATATAAATTATTTAAACACCATTTCTCCTAAACTAATATTCTGAAAATGAACACATGCAGTGACATAAGACATTTTCTTATTTCTGCCCAAAGAAAAAACGGTCCCAAACTGTCTTTGTTCTGTGAATGGTACAGTATGTGCCAGCATGTGATGAGCACTTTAGTATCCAACACCATCTCCAGAGACACATACTCACCCTAACAGTACATTTTGTGCTTTTTCTTCTCAGTTGTCAGTCACATTTCATAATCCAAAAAACATTATTAACACATTTCTGTCAAAGAAAATCACATAGATTATAGTTAAAATGTACCATTTCTTCTTTTTTTCAAATGATTAAAATGGCTTTAACGCTGAATGGCATTCGATTAGCATTTTATGCCAATAATTTAGCTGTTATTAGTAATGACTTAAAAGCATGCAATAATAGAATAAGCCTCCATTCTTATATCAGCAAAGTTACCAGGGAGAAGAGAGTTGAGGCTGAGGTGCTGTGGCATTCTTGAAGCCCCATAATAACCATTAATAATAGCAGGGAAGTACAAGGGAATGAAACAGGCTGGTATGAAAGAATGGGGACACTGGATTGTACATCCTACTGCTGTCTTTTAAATTATGTGCCAGAGATAAAGCAACAATAAGTAAAAAAAAAAGAGAAAAAGGGAAGATGGACAGGATTAAGGGGTTTCATGAGTTGTGCATCGGTTTAGGGAGCAGAAACAAGAATGACAAAGCAGCCCTGCTGCATAGACTACAACTTAGAGTGTAATAATTACTACAAAAAGGAGAACTGTCAACACTTTACTTCCTGAATTTACTTACAATTCCTAAAAAACAAATTAAATATAAAGAAAATAATAAAGAAAAAAAAGACTGGGACAAAGGTAAAGATGATATAGTATTTTTATTTAAATAATATCAAAGAGATACAAATTATTTGCAATTAAATAATATAGAAAAATATATAATTTAGAGTAAATATAAATACATTGAGAAAATACAATAATTACGAAGATTTTTAAAAAAAAAAAGACCAGAAGTAGCTTGATTTAATTTAGTAACAGAAGTTGTTAAGGGTTAGGATATCGATGTGTTAAATGTTTATACAGTTTTAAGATTTTTCAGTAATTTTTGGAAATTTGAATTTTTAAATGAGTGTAACAAAGCAACTAAATAACACCTGGAGCCTATTATAGCTATGATAATAATAATTTTGCTGACTTTGCTAAGAAAATCTTACACAAAAAGCTGTCAGTAATACTGTCATGTGCTTTTGCACACATCCAGGATAGTGTGCAGACAACTTTGACATCTTCTGCATTTGCTGCCCACAGATGCACCTCTGAGCAGCGTATTGTGCTGAATATGCATCCTCCAAGCCTGCTGCTCAGAAGTTCAGAATCCTTAGGAAATTCATTCACCTTCCATAGAAATGCACAAGAAATGAGTTTTAACATTAAATACAACAAACAAGCATGACATGCTAATATTGTCAGAGTTAAGATTTTAATAAAAATTATGAATGTGTACTTTAAACTGTGCCTTCATTTGCAGCAATCACATGTCAGCAGACTTCAAGTATTCTGGCAATTTGTCAAAATAATCTGAGATTTTACACCATGTGTCTTAGAGCATCTCCCAGTTGGATTGACTTGATGAAGTCATTCACTGTACCGTGCAGTCAAACTGCTTCCATAAGTCAACGAAGCTCAAATCTGGAGACGGTTCTGGCTACTGTGCAACAGTTGGAATTCTGGCTGTTCTTTAAAAATTGCTGACACATTTTGGAGGTGTGTTTTGGGTCATTTTCCTGTTGATGGGTGAAGTTGTTGTCAATCAAACATTATCCACAAGATATGGCATGGTGATGTAAAACCTTGTGGTAGCGTTCCTTTTCAAGCCCTCTATCCATCCATCCTGCCATCTATTCACCTATTATTCTATTCTGCTTATTCTAATTCAAGGTCACGGGTAGCTGGTGTCTATCCCGGCAATTAGGAGGCGAGAGGTGGTGTTCACCCTGGACAGCTTGCCTGTCCATCACAGGGCCAACACAGAAAGACAAAAACAACCAGTCACGCTTAGACTGATTTCTACGAACAAATTTAGAGTGACCAATTAACCTAGAATGCATGTGTTTTGATGGTGATAGGAAATCAGAGAACCAAGGGAGAACCACCATATATGAGGAGAACATGTAAACTCCAAAAGAAAAGGCCACTGTCAGATCTCTCCCCAGTCGAGGTTTAAATTAGCTACCTTCTTGCTGTGTGGCCTCTTACTAACTATGCCACTGAGCAGCTGACAAACAACCAACAACCACTATAATGTACTGTATGTATGCTTTCATGCCAGTCACCACTTGAATTAGCCTGAAGTCAATTTGAATTTAAATTCAATTCAATTCAGTTGGCTTTATTGTTATTGCAGCCATAAAACAAAATTGAGGTGCATTTCTACAATTGTGTTTGAAAAACCCTATCCCCTATAACTCTCAAAAACACTTCAAACATTCTCACTGTCTTTAACATCACAACCACTAATAGATTTACCAAGTATAAAGTCTCCAATAATGCCAGAAAATGAAGCTAGATTTGTAACTTAAAATAGTCATTACAGGGATCTGAATACTGGCTAAATATAGCACCAAAGTTGTGCGCAACAGTGTAATGGGTGTATTAGGAAATCGTGCACTGATAAATGTTTTAAATTGAAAAGTCTTTTTACAGCAAACTGCTAGAAAAAAAATCTGAAATGCAAACCATCCCAGTGCTGACCTAACCAGCATTCTCACACCTTGTTTATCCTGCTTTATGCTTCTAAATTTAGTTTTTGTTTCTATCCTTTTTGTTTTGTTTTTGTGACCTGACTAGTACAATATATATGAAAGAGATTCTAGTATGCTGACTGTCTGGGTCCTAAGTACCAAAGGGGCCAATTATCGAGTGTGCTCTTGATCTTGGCTTGTTTGGTTGCACAGTTTAGGTTCTCTTAAGGGACTTTTGCATACTGAAGAAAGCTTCACTCAATGTAACTGTGATGTGAGGGACTCTTGACCTAGTGGCAGAATGTGACAAGTTGGGAGTGAAAATATGTTGTTTATAATTATATTGTTATGGCATTTCTACCAGCAGCATGGACTTCATGTGCAATAATTTGTTAGTATGAATTTGACAAATGATACTCATCATTGTGTTAACCCTCTAACACCTTAAGAATATATCAAGAATAAAAGATCTGATGTCACAGCAGGACCTGGAAAAACTAGTCCATGCTTTCATCTTTAGTCGACTTGATTACTGTA
>JBAMHV010000010.1:8752454-8762657 GCA_037177535.1 Pseudomugil gertrudae
AGGCAGCTGGGATAGGCTCCAGCCCCCCCGCGACCCCGCTCTGGGAACAAGCGGTTGAAAATGGATGGATGGATGGGACCTATGTTTGTCTGTGTATTTGTGTCATAAAAGTGTGGAAAAGAATAAAATAAGGAAGGAGGAGGAAGTTGCCGGACTACTGATCATTTTAAGGATGAAACACCTACTACAAAAGTAATTTCCTTTTGTGGTTAATAAAATACTTTGTTTCATTCTTTCGCATTTTCAGAATCTGACACTGTAACTGAAAAATTCTCAGGATCCTTTTTAATATTAGCCATTTAGTGTTCCAGCTCTCTAATTTCCCACCCAACATAGCCAGGGGGGCTTGAGTGCTAAATTTCTGTCTGGAGACACTCAGTGGCTCTTAAATAAGCAAATACCTAAAATGTTCCTCTTCAGGACACTGCATCCTAGTGCATGTTTAATCCCTGTTTAATCAGAGTGGTTTGTAGTGCATGTAAGCAGATTAGTCTGAATCTTATTCATGCATATCAATTATCAATGTCCATCCATTCAGCCTTCAGTCCTGTAGGGGCCATAATATAACAAAGAGAAAAAAGTCCATTTATACACTAGTCACAATAAGATAGAGATTTTCAATATGTTGTGAAATTTGCAGAAAATGTAAAGTGAATATTTAACTGATAATATATTGTGAATGTTGGACATTTGAATATTATGGTATTGGTAAATCCTTCATCTCAAATAATTTACTGAAAAAAATCTTACATCATAAAGCAGGTTAACCTTGTTTTCACAAGAAAAACAGACTTGTTATGTCAAGATGAGAAAATTAACTTATCTCAAGATAATAACAAAAAAGTGTAATGTTGGAGCTGGTCTCTGCTTCTGTAGGAACTATGGTAATAGATTAATTCAAATTATTTACAGCACATAATGTAAACCTACCCCATAGAAAAAAGTGTGGCCTAACATGATTCACAATTATTGTCTGAATTGTGAAAATAACATGCTGAATGATCACAAATTTTCCCACTGAGTTTCAGCTAAAACAATTTTTTAGTGCGTTTAACAAATAGACAGCATAAGTCATTTTGGCCTGTTTGTATTGTCACCAAACATTTTGAGATCTATGACCAAAGAAATCATGTCCTGTACAACAGAAAGTGTGACTGAGGAGGAAACAACAACCATATTGAACGGTGCTCTCGGCATCAAACTAAACCTTTGTGCATGTATTTAAAAGCAGTTAGCTCCAGATTGGAAAATAACAACTCTGAGACTGCTGCAAAAATTAAAGATCGTCTTACACTTTAGTCTCTGTAAAGAATATGGAAATGTCCACAGCGGATATTTCCGCATTCTATCCTGTTCCTTTGCACTTCATCTCTCAGAGAGAGTGCACCATCACCAGAAAGCCTCCTGCAGCGATGTGCTTGAATGGAACTGCAGAAATTACTTGATTAAATAGTCCAAATTTCCTGTAAACAGTTGTTGTCTTTGTTTTAATTACTATATTTAGTTTACTTTTTTCCATAAATATGAGTCCTCAAAAAAAGCAGAGGGAATGATGATTATGAACAATGCTGTAAGTTCATTATTTGCCCATATCTTACCCCTCCCTCTCTGTATACATATCTATTTTCAGAGGTTTTCTTTACATTCACTAAAACTGATCAAAATAAAAAAGAAACCTTCAGTGGTCCAAAGCTACTCCACATAGGCTACAACGAGGGTTTGAGAAGCAGCAGGAATATGATTAGAACTGAAAGTTGGCAGGGTCAGAAGTCGTTTCACTTGGCAACTGAATATTCATCATTTTCACCCTTAAACTGTGCAGTGATTAATTGAACCTCCAGTGTGATTAAAATATGAATGAGTTCTTTTCAAAGTCTAAACTCTGAGGGAGCACGCGTCCAAACTGAGCATTTCATGTTTAATGCATGAATCACTTAGTGGTCTATCTTGGTGAGACCACTTACTCCTCCAAGCTATTCTATCCCTAACATCTTCCTCAATGAGAAATCAATTTTAAGGTAAAGTTTCTACAATAGCAGAAAAATACTGTCACTTCTGCCAATAACACATACCACACAGAGGGGCATTTTGTAATTTCACAGAGGCTCTTTCCCTGCCCTCGGTGTTGTGTGTTGGCCCAGTTGTGCAGCCAACCAACCTGTGGTTCTGACCCACTTTCTGGTCTCATCTGTCACACTGAGAGTCTGTGAGACTCTAATTCATTTCCCATGAATCCCATTTATTCCTCCCAGGCTGTTATGTCATCGTTACAGACTTACCTGTTCCATCGTGCTGGAGGCAGCCAGGCTGCATTTGAATATTTCATTATAGCTCAATAATACCTTAAATATGCCACAGGATATGATTTATACAGGTCACAGAAGACATTCACATATTCCTGTGCCCGAGTGTAATTGCTATAGCTTGTGATCAGTGACCTGACAAACGAATGCAACATTATATGAAGAATTATCCGTGGTTAAGAAAGGGAACATTCACAGAGCAAAGCATATATTTTTGGTTTATTTTGTAGCTGCTGGTTGGAGCAGGAGGAAGACTCACCATGTTGTCAGCAGAGTGTTCTAACACCTTGCTGACGCAACACCATTTAGGCAGTTGAGAAAACAAAAGGGTCCAACCCAGATATAGTGAGGTGTATATTGAAAAGTTTTTGGTGATTTTGGTTAGTCAGATTGACATTACACCTTACATTAAAGTTTTTCATTGAATAATTTGTCCAATTTTTTTAATGTGTTCAGTTTTTATACTAGTCGTGTCCAATTATTTTGTTTCCTAAAGGTTTTTGAACTGAAACAGGATGCTTTTGTCATTGTTCAGTTTTTTTTTCTCCAAATCTTCAACGTGTCATTAACTTTGACTTTTAAATAATCCTTTCCCACTGTATTCATCTTGTTATGTCTATGTTATGGTCTATTCTGTTTTGTTAAGTCTTGTCTGTGGCTTCCTATTTGAACCTAACATAATTTCATCTTCCTTGTCAAAAACTAACTTAATTTAAGATGCAGATCCACATGACAATATTGAAATTATATTTTTAAGAGGAAGATTAAAGCCTTAAAGCCCTTTTATTGGAGCTTTTAATAGATTTTTTCTAATTTGTTTTACATTTTTATTTATTTATTATTAGTTTATCATATTCTTTTTTATTTCACCTTAACATTTGTTATTTTCCCTGATGCAGTTATGATCTGGGGAATTTGAGGGTTAGAATTTGTGTGGTTTGTGTGTGTGTGTGTGTGTTAATATGTTTTAATGTAAAACACTTTGCATTGCATTCTTTTGTATAAAAATATTTTATAAAAAATTGATGGATGGATGGTCATTGACTCCACTTATATTGCAACATGATGAAACTACTAAAACTCAAAGTTTGTGTACTCCCCCTCTGGAAAAAAACATAAAATACTTTTAGTTAGTGAAGCTTGTCTGACTAAGGCTCTGTGCTTGGTTATTAAACAGTTGTTTTGAGTCATAGCATCAGATGATTTAAAGGATAAATCCCTGTTGATTTTAATCGAGGTGCCCTGAGATAGGTTTTGTTTATTGCTATCCTGCAAATCAGTGAAGCACAGCAGGAAGAAAGCAATTGCAAATGCAAATTTATAGTAAGTGTCTGGAAGGTATGTTGAAAGGTCCTCCAAAGGATATAATTACAGCCTTCCTTGATTACATGTTAAAGAGATGAGGAGGAGATACTTCTGAATTATTCAGGGAGCAAAAAGAAAAAAAAATCCTGCGAGCATGGAAGAAACAGTTATAGGTTTTATCAGCCAAGGAACTTGCAACATGTTGAAAATGAATGCCAAAAAAAGAGTATTGTTTGTGATTATTCCCAAAACATTTACCCTTTCTCATAAATTAACCCCTTGTATATGCGTTCGACCGTATGTCGCTGTAGACGGCCGACCTCAGCAATTCTTTACTACAGCGGCTTTAAAGTGGGATTTTAACTTCTTCAAGAATTAAGATAAGCATTTGTCACTGTGTGTTGTAATTGTCTGCATATATATACACAAGGGGTTAAACAACTTCTGGGCTACAGCTGTGTCACTCAAAAACTCCGCTGCCAATCAGAATGTGCCCCCGAAAAAGCCCACCCCTGAAAAGTTTGTGTCAGAAATTAAACCAAACAATCAAGAATCAAAACCAAAAACTGTGAACTGCAACCAAAAGACAGAGAAGTGTAAACTAAATTAGCATGCTGTGTCAAATGTATACAAATAACAGAAGACAGCAATGTAGAGATTTTCATTTACATTTAGAAAGAAAAATAAAGCGCAACCTAAATTTGACCCAAATTGTTACGTATCACATACTGACAGACAGTAAAACTAAAAACAGAATAAAACGCATCCCCTAAACCCCTCTGCTACTCAAAGAAACACCACCCAGCCTAAAAACAGACATTTATCATTTCATAATTATCATATCATAACATTTATCTTTTAGCATTTACACTGTATAAGCACACACTCCTTTATAGTACCTTTACTCTTGCCTCTGTTTTAGTGTCCTATTAGGTACATAGCTTCATTTGAACACACTGCTAGGCATGAATAATGATGCAGGGGTGTGGACACATGGTCTGCCTAGAGCAAGAGCAGCTCTGCTTACTTTTGGAGAGCCTGTCAAGGCAGTCAGCATTTATTATGTCAAGGGACAACACCACCCTGCTTTTAACACAAATCAGCGCAGACACATTTACATGTGGGAACCATTTCTGCCTGTATTTACACCTGAAGCATTAACCTTTAAAGAACTAAATTGCATATTCCTAAACACCTGGATACCCTTTTGGTCATTTATGACAGAAAAATATATCCATTAGCAAATACACTTTTTGGTGCAGGGCATGCAGGGTAAGATGATAAAATTGCAATGTAGACATACAGCTCTACTCTGTTGCTACGTTGCTATGGTGTGTGTGAGAGATGGAGCCGAGAAAGCAGAGAAGCACAGCGAAATTTAGAAAAATAATACATTTAAGTTTAATAATAACTTTAGTGCCCCTAAAAGAGGTCAATAAAACAAATTACAACATTTGCACTAACAAGGGAAACTGAAGCACCGATCTAACAAATTGACACACAAGGGACACATATATGCCAGCTGATCAGGCCATTTTGACACACAAGGGGTACATTACAATATTGACTGAAACAAATTACAACATAAACCTAACTGATCAATATAATGTTAAAGGTAAACTCTTAAAAAAGAATTGAAAGTATCTATACATTTCCAAATAAAGCAAAAAACAATCAACCAAACAATAGAAAAGCCTGACCTAACTCAGGGAGGGTGGCCATCTGCCTCAACAGGTTAGGATGGAGAGGACAGGACAGGGAGAGATCAACATACACTACCATTTTTATCCAGGAACACTTTAAGAAAAAGGAGAAATACATTATTGATGCCAATACTGTCCTATATTTTTACATGGAAGATAAGGAGCAGAGAAATGGAAAGAAAGTGCTCAGTGCATAATGGGACGTCTCTTAGTAGTGAAGCCTATGACACCATAGCTAAGGTATAGCTAGACAACCTCTACCTATAATTTTTTTTTAATAATGAAGGTCTTAAGCTTGATCTTAAAGATAGAGAGCATGTCTGCTTCCTGAACTCACACTGGGATCTGGTTTTATAAGAGTGGGGCTTCATAGCCAAAGGTTCTTCCTATCATTGTACCATTGAGAGTTTGGGAACCACAAGAAACCCTGCAGTCTGAGAGTGAAGTGTTCTGTATCCTAAATTCAACTGGAAGCCAATAAAGACATGTTAAAACTGGAGAAATATGTGAATATATCTCTTCTTCTAATTTTTATTAGAAGCCTTGCTGCAGGATTTTGGATCAGCTGGAGACTTTTCAGGACATACGGAACAGCCCATAAGTAACAAATTGCAGTAATCCAGCCTTGAAGTAACAATGGCATGAAATAACTTTCCTGCATCATTTTGAGACAGGATGTCGCTAAGTTTTATAATACGGAAGAAGGCTATTCTAAAAACCTGTTTTACATGTGTACCAAAGGACAAATCCTGGTCAAGAATTACTCCAGGGTTCCTCACTGTAGTACCAAAAGCCAAATTGATGCTATCCAAATTAGTTACATAGACAATATTTTCGGGGCTGCACGATGGCCCAGTTGGTTAGCTCTGCTTCTCTTCGGGTACTCTGGCTTCCTCTCACAGTCCAAAAACATGCACCTTGGGGATAGGCTGATTAGAGACTCTAAATTGCCCATAGGAGTGAGTGTGAGTGTGCCCTGTGATAGACTGGCAACTTGTCCAGGGTGTACACCCCCCCCCCTCTCCAAAACATCTGTATTCAAACAAACTGATTGATTTAATTTGACTTCATGAGTTTGCAAATCTGAGTATTTTTCGCAAGGAATAAAAATCATAACATGTTGCGTAATGATGTTACCTTATGTATAACTTAAAAATATTGGTTCAAGTACAGAACCTTGAGGAACTCCATGACTTAATCCGGTGTGTAAGTAAGACTTGTCATTGACAATAACAAACTCAAACCTATCAGAAAAGTATTACTTAGTACAACTTTTATGGCGTTACATCTCTGCCATTACGGACAAGAGCATATTTAGTAATCGAGAGTGCGCACTGATCTGATCGCGGGCGTATTTAGAATTGGAGAGAGCATATAGCTCTGATCGCAGGAGTTTCAATTTCTCGCGAGCGCCTGAAGGCAGCTCCACGAGCGCGTACGACCTCTCCTCCCCCTCATCTCTATGCTAGCGCTGAAAAATTCTGCTCGCTCGTTCTGTTTAGTGGGCGTATTTGTCAGTCGGTGGGTGGTAACTCTGCTGATTGATTTGATTGGCTGGACTTTCAGCTCAAATCAGACGACAGCACGAGGCTTCCTGGTTTTTCTGTTTATGTTGTTACGACCTTTTTCCCAGAGATGCTTCACAAGTATTCATAGCTATCAACAGCATCCAGTCATTTTCAAAAGCTTCTGGACTTTCTCTTAACCTCAATAAATGTGAGCTTCTGCCTGTTAAAGAGAGTTTGGTCACCTCAGTTCTTGGAATTCCAGCGAGGAGCTCAGTGACATATCTTGGTATTCAAAGCACTAGAAATAAGCAATCCAGATGCAAACTGAACATACACAAACCCTTTATCTATGTCCAACTCAACTATGTCTCCATCTGAACAGAAACAATCTGTTTGAAGAATTGTTTTAAATGGACACATAGCGGAGTTGAAACCATTTAATGAAGAATTTTAGACACAAATGGGTAGGTTTGGAAGAACTGTGTTAGAATTGGGCCTAGTTGAAATGATTTTTCACTTATTTTTCAAAATAGATCTATTTGTGGGAAAATGTAATATTTATGATACATAAAAGAGTTTGTATTTGTTTTCTTTCTAAATGCCCTTCACTTAGTAATAAAAATTCCTCCCACAGCGCAGCCAATATTTACCAGCCTGGTAATGTACTGGTACCCGACTGACTAATTTATGAAAGCCTTACACATCATGTTATTTCTGACAGAAACCCCTGAGGTTGGTATCTTCATCAGAGAACAAGACAGATATGCAGGAAATCCAGCTGCAGTCAGGTAATGGAAGGCATGCACTCCTTAAAGGAGGGACAGAGTTAAAGATAAGAGAGAGTCAAGGGTTGGTTAAAAATTTAATGACGACTTTGATACAGTAAGCCTTGTAAGCTGTCCAGAACTGTCCCACAGAGTAAACCATTTGTTCTTGTCAGTTGTCACTTCTCAGCTACTAGTGATTGTTCAGTAGTTAGTTGAGATTTTTTAAAGAATAATCAACATGAGCAAAACGGGCGGACAAGCAACAGCTACAGCACGATGATGGTAGTGATGCAAATAGACAAAGATGGACTGGAGAGGGGGCTTATTAAAAATAAATAAATAAATAAAAACACTTTTTCATGATGGAAGGTTCTTTCAGGCACCACTGGCAGCAGCAGCAGACTGGTAATGTACAGATAAGACGCTGGTGATGAGCTGCAAACTTATATTTAAACATCACACGATGACTCTGAATACAATTAAGCTGTATAGAACATGAATTTAAAAAATAGATAAATCAATTAACCGCGTGAATAAATGTCTACATTCTTCGTGAGACCTGGGAAAAGGATCTTGATGCTACTTGTCAGAAATTTTGTTGCCGTTCTGGTTCTGCTGTTTGCTGAAACATGAAGCTGCTGGTTATCCCAACCTTGGGACTTAAATTATGTCCTTAACAAAATAACATGGCATTACAGTGATAATATCCGTTAGTTTATAACAGATAAAAATATAAATAATAATACTTTGGCAGCTTTGTCTGTACACAGGTCCATATCTGCTCACATCTGTCCTTGTCCGACTCAGAAACAACTCGATGAGCAATTGAGGATCATTTAAAGGGATATTTAAATACTAATAATGAAACTTTTGAACCTATTTAGTATGTCAGGATGTATATCTGGATGTAAATTATGTGATTGCAGCTTTTTAATCTTACCAGTTGTATGTTGTCAGAGCAAATGTTTGGTGTTGGTATATAGTAAACTGACATCTAAATGATAAGTTGACAAAATGTTCTAACGTCTTGGGCTGTCAGCTGGCATGTTCTTGTTTGTCCAATGGCATCTTCAAATAATCATGCCTAATTATCTGTGGTAAGACATGGTAAGAAGAAACAGTTTAGTATTTTCCTTTTGGAAGCTAATTATCTTAGCGGCCATTCTGTTAGGTTCACCTGATAAAATGCTTGTCAACACAAATAGCTTATAATGATCTTTATAACGGATTTAGATATGTCTAACTCCATTAGAGTGAAGTTCGGACATGTAAAATGCAAATAAAACTTAATACAAGGATATGCAAATCCTTGTAAATCTTTATTTTATTGACTATACTATATTTTTACACCAATCATTTGTTTGTGTTTTTTTTCTTTCCATATATTAACCTATTTTGAATTTGAGGTCTGCAACACATTCCAAAAAAGCTCGGACGGGGTCATGTTTGTTGTATTAGATCATTTTTCCTTGTAACCGAGCTGAGTACGTTTTTGGGAACACTTACACAAACAGGATTTTGCAGTGCAATATTCTTCAATGTTAACCTTGCCCAAACCTCAACATTCTGTATGCTCAATCTGTCCAAACTGACCGGCTTTTCTTTAAAAGGTTGAAATCTCAAGGTGCTTCTTAAAGAGTATAAAGCAGCACACACACCAATATACACACAAAAGAAGCAACGTTTTGAAGACTTTTTATTTGTATTTCAAGGTTGCGCCCTGTTCACTTTGCTGGAGGCCAATGTCTCCGCGATGACGACACACTGGAGTTCATAGTGGAAACAAGAGATGTCACAGCTGCAAAATGAAAAGCAGCTCCTTGTGATGCAAACATTAGTACTCATTTTATTCTTGCCACATTTGTATGTGAGTGAATGCCAACAAACAGCAAAGGAAAAGAAGAAAATTTGATGCTTGCCTGAGTTATGAAGCGATAATATTACCCGTGGGATAAATGTATGGACTGGCGACCTGTCCAGGGTGTACCCCGCCTCTCGCCCGTTGACAGCTGGGATCAGCTCCAGCTCCCCCGCGACCCCGCTCTGGGAACAAGCGGTAGAAAATGGATGGATGGATGGATGGATGGATAAATGGATTTGAGTTACTGCAGTCACTTTTATTAAATTGTGTTAGGCTCATTTAAATATTTTTTAAATGTTTAACATTAGGATTTAAGTAAAAATGACAATATTTGTTGTTAAAATCTGAATAATTCTGACTTACACACCCACTGATATAGGTTCAAGGTTCAAGGTTCAAGGTGCTTTATTGTCATTCCAACACGTGTATATATAGTGCATGTAAGTACATGTGCTAAAACAAAATTTGTTACCCTGGTCTCAGGTGCAAGCCCAACAACAGTAGAAAGAGCAGCAGACAAAGTATAAAAAAAGTTATAAAGACTCTGTTGGTGGGAATAATTCTAAAACATAATTTCATTGAGCTTGTGTTTTCCTTATAATCATTCCAAAAGCTAAACTGGTCACAATTAAACATGCAACAGTATTTTATTCCCATGTTTTAACAAGAATGTTTTACTAAGGTCGAAATATATAAAAAAGATAAATGAAAAAAATATGCACCTATCTAAAATCTATAGATTTTTTTTTACATATA
>JBAMHV010000010.1:8783379-8796636 GCA_037177535.1 Pseudomugil gertrudae
TCTAAATTAGACCAAGACCCAATCTCGAAAAGAAAAGCATACAATCTTTTTATTATTCTTGGGTAAAGCTGTTAGAAAACAAAATAATAAATGCCAGCAAACACAAAAAATACTTCCTTAGTAAAAGTAACAAAAACAACACAGTAAATTTTGGTGAACTGTTGTAAATCACAGACTAAATTTGTCAAATCTATGCGACCATCATAGACTAGGAGCCTCCAAGACGTCACCTGTAGGTTTCTGAAGAGCAAAAGTGAATGTTTGTGTTGTTTTTTCGGTTCTCTTCTTGGCAGCGTCCCTCATGTCATTGCCAAGTTTCTGTCTGATGAATCGTAGTTAGCATTAATGCACTGTCAAATTAATGTGACAAACAGAAAAAAATTATATCTTCCGAATATATTCCCTTATCAACAATATCGAAAACTGATGTGGTAACAGAAACAACCTAATTAGGACACACCACCTCAGTAATAGTTTTACCACACGATGGTGCAACACAGAAAATAGCAAAAGAATTAGTGTGTAAGAAAAAAAAATTGTTAATTTTACATTGGTTTATATACTCCAGCAGCTTCGTATCTCCCTTTTTCCAACATACGCAAAAACATTAAAACAAAAATGGCCAATTTCCCTCTTTGTTAGTCACGTGGTAAAACGAATTTGAAAGTGCTTCCTATGTGGAAAATGAACTTACTGTAGACTTACAGAAACCTAATTCCAACCAAAACCATCATTCGTTTGAAACAAACAGCCTTGAGTTAGAAACCATCTGTTCCAGTGTTACTGTGATGCAGCGTAGCAGCCAATCAGGGTGACTTGATCTGAGCCTGTAAGTTGTAGCACCGATTTAAGAGGGTGTGTTGACAGAACAGGGGAAACGCGTGTGTCGCCGTTTACAGAGAGGACAACAGAGCAGCGCTGATGAATAAAAAACTTGGGTGGTCTTTTATTTTGTGATACCTAACTAATACGTTTTATTCCTCACCGGCATATTGATGAAAGTTTGTTTCTACCGTCATCGTTTATGTAACAGGTTCTCATTTTCAAGTTTCACATTGTTTATTTGTCACATGCACATCCCTGATGGCAGTGAAATGCAGTCGTACATGCTTCCAAGGTTGTACACACCCAAAATGTATACAAGAAAAACACACTAGATGTAAAATAAAAAGACATAAAATAATATATGTGTAAATATAAACAATATTTACAATATATGTTGTATAATATAAAGACCATCCATCCATCCATTCTCTACCGTTTTTTCCCTTAACGGGGTCGCGGGGGAACTGGAGCCAATCCCAGCTCACAACGGGCGAGAGGCGGGGTACACCCTGGACAGGTCGCCAGTCCATTGCAGGTCCAACACACAGAGACAAACAATCATGCACACACACACACACTCCTATGGGCAATTTAGAGTCTCCAATCAGCCTATCCCCAAGGTGCATGTATTTGGACTGCGGGAGGAAGCCGGAGTACCCGGAGAGAACCCGGGGAGGACATGCAAACTCCTCACAGAAAGATTCCCGGTTTGACCCCCGCCCCAACCGAGGCTCAAACTGGCAACCTTCTTGTTGTGAGGTCACAGTGCTAACCAACTGCGCCACCATGCAGCCCAATATAAAGACCATGCATTGGTTAAAGGGAGAATAATTAAACAACAGAATATTATTGATTTTCCACAGCTGAGATCGGGACACTGAGTGTACCTCAGTTTATGTCCCTACAGGGTAGAGTTCAATGGTCTGACAGCCTGGCGGACGAAGCTCCTCTTGAGTCTCTGTTTGCCTTAATGAGTCGTTGGCGCAGACCAAAGGGCAGCCACCCAAACAGACTGTTGTGAGGATGGCAAGGGTCTCTCATGATCTTCTTTGCTCTGGCTGTTTTCCTTCTCATGAAGATTTTATGAATGATGGGGAGTGTTGTACACATAATACGCTCTGCTGACCTCAGCAGCCTCAGCAAGGTCCTCTGGTCACAAGCAGTACTGTTTTATTACCACTGGGTGATGTTACCAGTCAGAACACTCTCCACCACTGCAGTATAGAACATCCTTGTTCCTTAAACATCCTCAGTTGTCTGAGGTGAAAGAGGCACTGCCTCACGTAACAGAAGATCTATCCTGGATGCAGGCGATAGTCAGATTAAGAAGGTGAGGCAGACGCCGGCTCACTGTTGGTAATACAGTACAACCAACCACCACTTTGTGGTCCACAAACTTCTCTGTGATGTTGGAGCTGTCTATTGCTGCGCTTCCATTACCATTTTCACCAAATAAAAGCAAATTTGTAAAGGTTAAAAAATGACCAGTTTGACTTGGAGGCATTTCCATTGAACACGTAAGCCACACATCTTATAAAATTACATCAGTGGAATGTGATTTTAAAAGAACTGCAGCACACGTACCGTGAAGCATTATTTTGGGCTTTTTTTACTTGCTGAAGAAAATTTGGTACAGTTTTTCAAAGTCATCCTCCCTTATTTCCCTTTCAAAGACTGCATTTCCCAGTTGTTTACTCTGCGCCATCGTAACCAGTCACATGTGAAAACATGTTTCCATTACACTTTTGCAATAAACTTCTATATTGAAACATCTGAAAAACCTCTTGAACCAGCAAAAACCTTCAGTGATTATTGAGTTTTTTTCTATATGTAGGTGTTTCCATGTGGTATTTAGGTTTTGTGCAAATCTAGGGGTAATGGAAATGCACCTTTGGCAACATATATGTGAGATGAGTGGTGGGCATAGGATAGACCATATATTCTAATTTTATTCAGTTTCTTTGTCTGTGGCACTTTCATTTTATTCCTTTTGAACATTTTATTAATGTTTTTTTTTTGTTTTTATCAAAATCCTGCTCTATAGCAAGTCAGAGTCATTATTCTTTTAGCTATATATAGTTGGGTGAATTAAGAGTAGGCCTACCAGTTTTTTGAAGTGTGGGTAAGTGAAGGCATTTCAATTTTCTACAAGGAGCCTGCTGGGAATGTAGAGGATAATGCATAAATGAACTATTTTAAAGCCAAGATTTTGAAGATTGCTACTGGGCTAAACTTTCTATCACCACTATCACCCCTCATTTATATGATGAGCAACAGTCCCTGATTAGCGCTGCATTTCATCAGTTCCGAAAATATGTTCTCATCAACAATGACGCACTGCAAAAGGTTATAATGAAGGTATTTTTTAAGCACATTTACATTCCAAGATTATTCAGGAAGCTCAACATTTCCATTCGGGGGGAAATGAAAACACCATTCTCCATCTGGTACAAGCTAACATTATGGTTATGTACAGGGATAGGCTCATATTTCTTAGGATATTTGACTTAATGTTATTTTGTGGTCACACTGAGTTCTCTTTCCATAATAATATCTTAAGTACTTAGCTTAATTATGTATACTGGGGTATTTGCATATAAACAGCTTAACCCAAATATGAGTTTAACTAGAGTATTATCCACAGTATCCTCTCTGAAAGGCTGTGCTTGCTGGTGCAACATCACTTTTACTGTAATATTTCAACTAGGCTGACTTTTATTAAGCTTACCTTAGTTGCTGAAGACTGGAAACAGACCAGAATTTCTTTGGACCGCATCTCTTCTCGACTGATCATGTCTTTTTGTAAATGTTCACAGTATTAAAGTCAGATTTAATTAGAGGGTGAATAATCTTCTTTATAAATATTATATGATTTCTTTATTTAGAGTATAAAATGTATAAGACTCAAAAAGTCCTGCTACACAGAGAATACAAAAGTAGTAAAACGTAGTAAAAAGTCAGAAACATAGTAATTCCAGTTAAAACCTCACTGGCATGAGAAAAGAGGAAGATATATATGAATTGATAAGGAACAAAGGATAAGCAAAAGAAAAAACAACATAGAAAGTACTGAGAAACCACACAGATGTAGAACAATGAGGACATATTTTTTTGTTTAGGAAGGTTGTGCAGAATGTAGTGACCTATAGGCTAAATGGGCTTTGTAATCTCTTGTCTTTAAGTTTTTTACTTATGACGAGGCAAAGTGTTCGGGGGAAGACTGGAGAAGTACTTTTTTTTAACTAATCTGTAGTACCCAATAAAAATATTGCTGACAAAAAGTTTTGGTATATTTGGAATTCTGTGTTGTGCCAGAATATAATATAGGTCAAATTAATTCAATCTGGTCCAAACTTTAGTCCAGTTCAGTGACACCTTATACTTCAGTTCACGGTTAGATATTAGCTAAGACAACACCAAAATTAAATTTCACTCCACTTGTTATCTTGAGGCAACAAAAGCCTTTGAAGACTCTAAAATTAGGTCTAAATTGATTTTGTGACATAAAGTTTGGGCCACTAGCTTTACTTATTAGAATGTGTCCTGTGCATTCTTTCCAAACCGTAAACTTCTTAAAACAAGGAAGGTCTCAGAAGTAATTATACTTGGGGTGCTGCGTGCTGATCCCCTCTCTACAGAGGGCCTAAATAAATTCCCATCCCAGGTGGAGCAGAAATGTTGTTAGTTGAATCCTATCAACACCAGTTTGAGGGTTCTTGCTTTATTTAAGGGGTCTCTCATCTTTCCCCCCCTTCTTTTATTCTTTGGCCCTTAAGATGATGTGCTTCGTCTTGTGATGACAGGTGAATCCAGGACCGTGCGTGCCACGCATGCACCACTGGAGCGCACCAACCCAAACGCGCCGCCCTCCTGCCCGCCTGCTGCCGGGAGGAGCAGAGGAGAGCGCAGACCGGAGCGCGGCGTCAGGAGTCACACAACCTTTAGGATGCGGAGGCGATTTCCACTGCTTAACATGCCCCACGCGATTCTCAAAGTTTGCCTCCCGTGACATGCAAAGGAACAACCCGAACCAGCACGCGAGGAAGAGAAAAACAATTCCCACGGAGGCGAATCTGAAGCTGCAGAAATCTCCTGTTTGCTCGCGATTACTAAGCGCGTCCGAACCGACGGTCGCGTCTTACCATCGGGAGGTAAGAAAGAGAGCAGAAGAGAAAGACAACAGTTCATTTCCCTCCCAGATCCCCGCTGACAACTGCGCGTGGCCCCTCGCGGCGGCTGCTGATGTTGAGGTGAGTAAGCAGATGTCGTGTTTGTGGGATGTTGGCTGGATTTGCAATGAGTTGAAGTGACGGTTGCTGACGGGTTCCCAGGTAAGACCACGTGGTTGAGCTGATGACTGCACTCCTGTGCTGGCTCTTATCGTGCTCTGCACACCCAGATGGAGACCGACTCCTAACTTTCCACACCTCAGGTTGCAGCTTCCATCACCGCACAGGCGGCGCAGCGTGCGTGTGGCTGCAACTCTGATACCATCAACACTGCAATAAGCGTGCATCCCCTTTCTGGCAGCAGCAGAAAGAGGTCTATATTTTTACCTGGCCTAGTGTAGATTAGAGGTGTTGTTTATCTGAAGGAAACGTTGGTAGGCTATATTCTTAAATATAGTAAAACACTATCACAGTGAGGGCTGCTTTGTATGGCATACACTACAAGGTAAGTCTTAGCCACTACGTTTTTGCCTATTACCAGGAAAACTAGGAGTAGGTGCAGACTTGGAGGTACAGCATTATAGGCAAAACAGTTTAATCCATTCTGATTAGCTTCAAAGTATGCATAAATATTTGGTACGACTACCTTTAGTCCTGAACAAGCATTCTTATCATTTCTTTAGAAAGAATTTTACGAGACTGTCCCCAGAATCATGTTGAAGGACTATAAAAATCTCTTTGGATGTTGACTTGTTTTTGTTTAATTCTCCCGTTGTTTCAGTAATATTGATGTCTGGTTGATGAGGGAAATCCATCACTCCATTAAACCTGTTGCCATGGATTTTCAGTTATGTTCTTGTGTTGTGGCGTATTTCAGTCTTTAAATGGCTTCATGATCGCCACTCCTCCATGGAGAGCATTTGTGAAAAAGGCTTCATTGAAGCTAAATCAACTGAAGGTTCACATGGATTAAGAAAACATGACCCATCATGCCAAGATAAATCTCAACTTGTAGTGCTTTCTCATTGTTGCAAAATGCTCGTGAAACTGTTATCTTGGCATTTTACACAGATACAGATACAGATACTGACAGTAGCAAAGTTCCAACATGGTTTAAAATGGTTTCTTTGATAAGTTTCTTGTTATGGACAGACATTTATTCATTCCTTTAGTCAAGTTGCTTGTTTTGTGCTTGAATGATTTGCACTTCAGTGTTAAGTGGCTTCACAAACAAAGCAACACATTTCTCTGAAAACTCAGGTTCAAGGACTGAACTGAGTATAAATGAAAAGGCAGCAAATAACTGAAAATAAAGACCTTCAAAAAAGCTGCAGAACTTTTGCTCTGGACCTCTTTAAAAGACTAATAGAAAGTGTGGCTCTCAGGAGGGACGGCTCAACAAATGAAGCACTTTTTGTGTTTGGTGAGCCAAAGAATAAAAGAAGGATGAGTTGTAATTTAACCAATAAACATTGAACCACTGAAAATAAAATCTAAAGATCTGCACACATGAGCGCTTTGTGCATGTTTAAGTAATCTCAACTTTCTGTTTTTGTCCTGGTGGTAACGGAGAACGAAGCAGCACAAAACGAAGACTCGTTTCATTCCAAACCGCATTATCTGCAACATGAAAATCATGTTAAATGAACATCTGAAATGATTACACATCATGCAGATTACAGTCAAACTGTAACAGTGAGGCATCACCAAAGGCAGGCATTGTCCTAAAAAAAAAGGCCACAGAATTTCATCATCTGCCGCAGCTGAACATGTCCTGCGGTGCAAATGACAGCTCCATGGCTCATCTGAAAGGCCTCTAGCAAAACAGCAGCTCATTACAAGTGCAGCAGCTCAGGCTGCCTCTGGCAGAAGGCTGCCGACTCATTAGGGGTCACTGAGGGGCGAGTCTCGCACTATGAGCCCCGCTTGTTACCAGAGCACTGTGAAACCACCGCTATTTTACAATGAATTCATTTTCGCTGACAGATGAAAAGACGGACATGAGTCAGTGTAAAACTGGATCTGTGCGTGCCATTGTGCGAATAATTTTTTTTTCTTCTACAATCTCTTTAAAAGCTGGCTTTCAATTAGTAAGGTCACGGTAGTCTGTCTGATTCCTGCAGCGGAGAAGAGAAGATTCCGGCAGTGCTAATACAAAAAGAGCTCGATCGTCTGATTGACCTGAGTGCACCTGAAATGGATTTTGGCATTTCTAGAATACACAGAGTTTAATGTTATGACTGCCACTCGCTGGCTCAAAAGTACGAATACAAAGGAAGTTTTTGTTTTTCAGAACAAATTGAAAAATGACAATGTTAACTTGTTAATAAAGTCAGCATTTTGCACTTGTGTGTTTCAGAATTTAAGATTATTTAACCCTTGAAACTCCAGTAGACCACCTACACTCATCCAGGGCTATTGCATATATTGTCAACAATTTAAAGACTGGTAGTATGTAACTTTGTGAGGTTATCAGGATCAGTAACTTATTCTTTAGGGGGTCCAGGCAGTTTACAATCCAGCTTCAAAATGAAGTGCTTATTTTGAGATAATGGTAAATCCACAATGAGTGATTCATGATACCACCATTATCTCATTTTTATTATGAGAAAAATAAAGGTGTTATCACTACTACAATGATAGAAGACCTGGAAATAATGATCAACTCCAGACTGTTTAAATTAAATTAATGTCCAATCAGGAGCAGCCAAAAATCTACACAATACATGAAAGTTGTGTTTTTTGAGAAAATAATAAAATGTGACATTTTTGACAGGTTGGTCATGTTTACGTGATAGTTTAATATTCCTCTTTAATTTGGAATAAAAGTTGTATAAAAACCTGTTAAAGTAAGTACCTGATGTATTTCCACTTTCTCTATCATGTATACAGTAACTGGGCTCCAACTTAAGTCCGGTTGCTCTTCACTTGTCCCGTCCCGATGATGCACACATTCCAGGAAATGTTCTGCCTCCGTTCTCTGGTACTTTGTCTCCTCCTTTGTCCTCAGCTGCTGAAGAAAAGCTAAGCAGTTTTCTCAAGTTAAGCTGGCAAGGCAAGTTTATTTGTGAAGCACAATTCAACAACAGGGAGATTCAAAGTGTTTTACAGAAACATTACAAAATAAAAAGTATGACTTAAAATGAAATAGAAAAGACAAACAAACAAGATTAGTTTAAACATATTAAAATTATGATAACTTCCAGATTGAAGAAGCATACAAAGTGTCACACTCGGAGGCACGAAGGTGGAGTGAGGACCCAAATGCAGGCAGGAATCAGCAGGATTGCAGGTTAACTGATTTATTTAACAAAGAAACAGACTGAAGCAACAAGACTAAAACTATTCACCAATGCTGAAGCTAAACTAATGCAGTGCAGTACAACGCAATGAACCTGCAACCGAGTGAAAAACAAAGGACTAAAATACAAACTGAACTAAACAAGACCCAGGTGCACACAATTAAAATTAAACACAGGTGAAACTAAAGAACCAAAATCAAAGCAAAACAGGAAACCAAAAAACACACACACCACACCCAGTGTCCAAACCATGACACAAAGATCAGGACTTCAAATGCACTTAAAATAATGCAAACCAAAAAAAAAAAAAACACTGAAATGCAGCAGAGAACAGGTACTTCGACATAATTTAAATCTAAGTGAAACTAGTAATTATTATGTAATTAGCAGAGTTTGTTAGTTTCCGGTAGATGTAAGATCATATCCGTCCACTGTCCATTCAGAACTCTTCTCTTTGTGTTTTCCATGTAAACCTCAATTTGCAGTTACTACTTTCATGTAACCATGGAGTATACTGTAATTATGGATTGTTTAAGTCCAAATAATTAATTCAGAATTAAAAACATCATGTAACTGAAGCTATTGGGAGCACAAAAAACAAGTGAGTTGTTTTGTAGGGATAGTGTGTAAACATTAACATGAATACCTTTTAAATAGCAAACCTGCAGTAAAGAGTAAATGTAAATATAAATATGCTTTATTCAATGCTAATATTTGTCCTACAAGCCAAGACTTATGCGAATATGCAGATAAGTAAAGGATTGGTTTCTGTTTACCTGTGTGTTCTTTTTAAGTACTGTAAGTCATACTTTTTTTTTTTGTGGCTTTGATGGTGGTTAAACTATTGATATAATTATTTTACCTCAACTGAGGCTATCCTGAAAAAGCGGTTGCTATGTGTTTAAAGTATGTGGTGGACCAAGAAGAGCAACAAATAGCTTTGAGTTTTAGTTTTAGAGTCAATGTTCAATGAACCCTGCTGACCATCCACAAAGTGCAACTGTGTCCATTGATGATCACCTTATAAATAAAGACAGTAACAGTAAAAATGAATTACACCGGGATATCTTTTAATGCTTAAAACAGCTGACCGGAAACGTATAATATACAGAAGCTGTTTCAGGAATATTTCAATGCACACGAAGGCCACATCAACATTTTTTATGTAGTTGGAACATTTCTAAGCGTACCTGCACATCTACTCTGACTCAGTTTGTTCCAGCTGTGTGGTTTATAGGCACATTCACAACAAATATATCGTTGCAATGGAAATTCTGCACACCCATCTAGCCGCTTGGTTGCCTGGGCGGTAAATGGTGCGAACTCACAGTTCACACGCTTCTCAGGTTCACTGCGCCTGGTCTCACATGCAAAGTGTCAGATGTTACTGTGGTGCCAGACTACATTGCCTTCGGGTAAACATTGTAATCTTCTTTCAACAGTAAAAAGAATGTAAGCCAAAGCAGCTGTAATTTTTCTCAACTCTAACTAAATAGTTTTGGGGTCTATATCTTACCAAGCCGTTTTGCTGCAGAGACCCAATTAAACAGTCATGATTAATGAAACAAATAGTGAATAATGGTTCCAAAAAATAAAAAAAGCAAAAATCAGTGTTGAGGGAAATACAGATGAACCTTATTCTCAAAGAAAAAACAAAACATATGCATGGGAACTGAAGCCATGTCTCTACATTAAAAGACTTCCCACTCACAATGGTCTTTGTCTAAATTTTAGCATCTGAGGCTGAGGGAGTAGATCGCCCTTCACACAGAGGAGCTGATGACAGAACAAACTGGGGACATTTTATTTAAACGAGAATATTTAGATTAGATAGTTGTTTTTACCCCATCATTGCATGACTCTGAAGCGGGTTCAGATTGTCTTTCACACAGGACCAGTGCACACAAAAAAAAAACCCTGCATTAGTGTGGTAAATACAATTACTAAGCGCGAGAATAAATTTTTGTGTAAAACCAACAAGGGCCCTAATTTTTTTTTACCTTGTTCAGGTTAAAAAACAAAAGACTGCACTCTTTAAAAAAACCGAGTCATACATCCCATTCTTGCACACTGTACAAGTAATCTAAATGAAGTAATTTGTCTGTAAAGGATGGAGGAACTGTGTGCTCAGGCAGAGCATGGAACTAAAAAAAGCTCTAATCCTTCACCATTTCTGAATGGAATTACATTCAGGCTGATTTCTGTTGCCTTAACACACCTAATATAGATATTTTGTGCTGTCTAGATGACCATGTACAGCTCTGGAAGGCATTAAAATTTCTGTATTGGGTTTGATAAACTCACTGTTGCGGTTTATACTGCAAACATCCTAATAATATACTGTTGTACAAACAGGCATTAGGATGCCTTGTCTTTCAAGTATAAAAAACAAAATAAATCTTATATTTCTTCCTGTAAGATGCAGTGAACTTTCCGCTGAGAGACCTTAATGACTGCAACAGCATCGAGTGAGGTACTCCCTGTAGCCACTATCTTGAATTATCCCTGAAAGGTTAGACAAATGCCAAAAATAATTGTTGGTCTGCTTCTTGACCATCTTCTCTCTCCATGTGTGTCTCACCATGTTTATTTTCTGATGTGGTTCAGGTCAGGAGTTTCTGGGCAGCTAGGATTTTTCAGGTAGCTGTAAGGATGTAGGATGTGACATGAAGGCTGCATCAGTGACAGCAGGATATCAGCTCTTGTCTATATTCAGCAGCTGTAAAGAGAAATCTTAATGTCAGCTGGCAACAGAACTCCCAACTCACTTCCTGTCTGGCCCTATGACTCAAACAATGGCCTATACAGTACTTGTAGCACACTTGGCATTGAGGCCAAAATTAGCACAGGAAGGAGATGAAACACTTCAGGCATGAATCCAGACTGTATATTCATACACTCAGAGATGCATTGATGTTGCTGTCAAGTGCTTAGCTGGTTCGGTGAGCACTGTGGAGCAAACCTTGAATATCATGTTTATTAAGAGAGATAGAAGAAGAAGGGTCTAGTGCTGTGAGTAGACTATTCAGTCCCATATGCTGAACATACGGGTTTCCTCTTCATCAGGAAAACAGTTTGTAGTCAGCCACCTAGTGTTTTTTAATTGAGTTCACCTTGGACACAGACAGCTGTTGGTAGAGTAACTTTTAAAGCCTAAACTTTTTTCTTCCTATTAAATAAAAGAAAGTAAGATTTAAACAGAAAGTATCCACAATATATCCGGAATGCATTACTTGCTTCAAATCATTGGAAAATAATTTGGTTTCAATTTGCAGCTTCTGCAGTTTCCCTCCAATTTTGAATCCATTTTCATTTGCAGACTCCATCTGCAATGCAAGTACATTACTCTAACCATAGTCACTCTCACAGTAGCTAACACGTCTGACAACCCACACAGAAGTTTTCATTTCATCCTATTGGACAATAGGAATCTTACTAGCTTTAGATCCTGCGTGCACCATGTTTCATTGTAAAATTCGTAAACCTTTTCTGTAAGTTTTTGGAAAACCAACTATGTCAATGCAGGGAAAAATACAAATAGAAATAAAAAGGATTTAGTGCACATACCAGGCCTCTAGGGGCCATCGAAACGAAATAACACACCCAGGTGTGTACTGCGTCTTTTTAAGACTGAAAAACACATCAGTAGAAGCATTGTGTTCCAGTCCCTAACATTAGGGATGTTTGATGCTGGCTTTTTTAGAACCCCCCCCTTTTTTTTTTAAATCCAATATACCAATTTATTGAACACTTAATTTCCGAGACTGCTATCAACTAATACCAATATATTTGGGTATTATATTATATATAATTTACTCCACTATGCTGATAATATCAGCATGCCGACGATATCAGACATTTCTATTTAATATAAAAAATAAATGAAAATGACACTTTCTATTTAGTTTGCACACAGAATTATTATTATTATTATTATTTTTTTTATGTGTGTATGACCACATTGCAATGGTGAGATATGAATGACAACACTTGCCAACCAAAATATACAACCTGTGATTACAAAAATGTAGCCTGAAGGTTATGAATTTCCTCCTAGATGTCCGAGCTGGATTCCAAACTGGATTCCCTGAACACCCCAGCTCCACTTAGAAATCATGTTCATACATTTTATGAACAGAATTGGTGATAAAGGGGAGCCTCACAACCAGGATGAAAATCATACCGCTCCTCCTCAATCTGAGATTCAATTATACAATGGACCCTCCTCTCCAGGACCCCTGAATAGACCTTACCAGGAAGACTGAATGAATGCATTCAATCATTTCAAATAAAAACTTCAATAAAACTTCAGTACAGACAAAAATAAGTGCACCACTATTACAGCTGACTTCAGACATTTCTGAAGCAATGTCTTATCTTAAGGTCTTCCTGAGAAGTCCCTTAATGGTTTATGCCAAAAGGGACCGAATCCTGATCACAGGAAGAAAAATAGGAGCTTGAGGCATGACCATGAATTTCATGGAAGGTTCGAGTTAAGCAGCATTTATGAGACGGAAAGGTATAGATTTTAATTTCATGCACCTTAAAAGTATTAAACATTAGTGTTGTAAAGCTCCACAGTTCCACATTTTTGCCCCATAATTTACATGTTTTTTAAGTTTAAAGCCATTTTTCCATTTTTAAAGAAAAAAAGAGATGTATAGAAGACATTGAGAGATTTACTTATTGTAATGCATCCATGCTTTGACAGTTCCAGTTACCCCACTGTATTTGATGTCTTCCCATTTTCACTTCATTTGAGAATAGGCTCACAGCTGCATGCACATATTCACATGAAATGTTTAACAAAAGCTCAATAGAAGCTTCGATTTTCATGGCATGTCTCAAATGTAGGAATCTGTTGGAAGTTCGGTTTCCTGCTGTCAGAAGATAGACTGTGAACTATCCAATAGTCACTCAATACTTAGTAGTTCATTAACACAGTGGTTGTGCATTGTGCA
>JBAMHV010000010.1:8806544-8827906 GCA_037177535.1 Pseudomugil gertrudae
GTAATGGAAGTAAAAAATAAAGTTGTAATAAACAAAAAAAGTTATATTAATCTATTAAAATCAAATAATCAGCCAATCATCCAGGCCTGAATAGACATGGTCAGCAACTATATACAAGAAGGTTGTGGTGTTTAAATGATAGCTGGACTTAGAGGCCTACAGTCCAATTGGTCCAATTTTGGTGAGTCTGTGAAAAGTATGTTTCTTGTTCTTATTTGACCAGTTGGTCTGCTGCTGCTGTAGACCATCTGCAAAGATGGTATTCAGCATACCTTGGTTGTAACCATAGGTATTTTAGTTACTTTTGCATCTCTATCTATGTCCATTCTCCTTTGACATCCTCAAGACATTTCGATCCTGACAACTGCTACTCAAGGGATATTTTTTCCTTTTTAAGACCATTCTCTATACACCCTATAGAAAACAAAATGCAAAGTCTTGTTCTGTTTCTACTTCGATGCAGACAGAAGACATCCACACTGCATTGTCTAAGCACCCAAACACTTCACACATGTCTACAAACTGCAGAGTGTATCATTTGTAAACACAGTCTGGGTAGAACCCTCTAAGCAACCTATACTTCTGCAGCATTTGTGCCTTTCACTTTGGCAACACTGCAGACCTATAAACATTCTTCTTGAATGACATTGTGTTGTTGTCCACACTCATTGCAAACGGTCAACACCCAAAATACACAGACACTTTTAAAGCTTTTGGTTAAACATGGAAGAAATGTCCAGAGGTTAAAATGAACTATTCTTTGCATCACCATTCCCTGAGATTAAGAAGTCAGTGCTGGATAAATGGATGGTTTTAGTCTTCTCATGTTTTACTTGGTAATATAAACTTTAGTCTGGCTGTTATTGAAGACATAAAACATCTTTAAGTCAAAGCTTTAAGACCTTTTTGCACTATTTAACAAGCTTTTCCTGCCTGTTTAAAAGATGTTATTGCTTTTTTATTTAAAGGCCATATGCCTCCTCTTGTATCTCAGACTTGTTGATGTCATATTTCCCTGGTAGCCAAGAAAAATCAATAAATGTCAGAGTTGACTTAATATGCTATTATTTTGGCCACCTCAATTCAAACACACATACACAAAGACAGAAAGGCAAAAAAGTCTGATTCTTCTTCTGTAAGCTTCATTTGTTGAAGTAACATCTGTGTTCAACCTTTAAAATGAGCTCATGAATTATTGACTGCCTTGACCCCAAACTGTAATTAGTTCCCCCGAACACTTCACAAGCTGCAAGAGGGTAGAGGTGGGTAAGGTCGAGAGGGTGGGAATTGCTCCTTTGAAAATCTGAAGAGTGAAAGGAAGCCGAATAGAAAGAACCTATGAAGAAGTGCAGTTTGCGGAGGCTGTTAGTGCAACCTTGGCAAACAGAGTTAAGCTTCAGGGAATAAAGGAAAACGAGTGATAGGACTTTGTGGATGGGGGGTGTTTCGGAGAGAGTTGATAAACAAATGAGTTTTAAAAAAGTGAGTAAAATAGGATATCTATGTGCAGAAATAAGAGGATTAATACATTAACCAAAAAAAAAAAAAACTACTGACTTTTATTACAATGAGTGTTTCTCTCACTTTTCTGAGAGCCAATTATCTGCTGCTGCACAAGTCACAGAAATCATTTAGACTGTTGGTGAGAGTAGAAAATCAGCAGAGCTTCCTCATCGCACAAGAGCCGCGGACAGGACCGAGCCCAGGGATGTGCTCGCGTGCTTCTAGCAGGTGCGTGTTCAGATCTTATTTCACGATGTGGCTGCCGTGTGAGGTGACGCAGTCCGATTTGTCCGCACTGCTTGCTGCTCCGTATGTGTTTAAAGCCTGGCTGTCTTCATGAACGGCTCTTAGACCGTCTTCTCCTTCTTCTTCTTCTCTCTCTTTTCCTTCATGTTTTTTTTTTTTTTACGTCTCCTGTCTCGCTGCTAACAGCGAGGAGATGTCACCACGTTTGATCCAGGAAGAACTACTCATTTCAGACATATGGTGCTGTCCACGTTGCAGCAGTTAACCAGCTGTGCCACGCAGCAGTTTGCCATATCGGGCTGTTTGATTCCCAACTTCTCAGAACCTCAGTAGGTTTGTGGTCTACTTGTGACACTAATTAGCATGTCTCATAATTAGTCTAGTATTTATCCCTTTAAACTTGGCTAGAAGCTAAAACATATAACTGTGTCATTGTGTCATGTTTGCATTCTCCATTACAGTGAGGTGTTTTTACATCCTTTAAGCTCAGTCCCTCTTCCATTGCCTCCCCTGTTGGCTTAATTCAAATAGTGAGAACTTAACTTTTGACAAAAGCGCTCCCTGTGCTGGGAGCAGAGGTTACCAAACAGGTAAGCCTCATCTGTCCCATTTGAGCCCTTTAGCGATAGCGATGAATCGCCTTCCCAGCCCGCTTGGCTCTATTTCACGCTATTGTCTGCCGGCGGTGATTAACTGCCAGCGCTTGTGGCTCGGGTGATTTCTGCTTTGTGTCGAGAGCTTGGTTGCAGCCAACGGACAGGACTGCGTGGAAGTGGGGCGGCTGCCAGGATTGGGAGGGTCAGCTGATCGGCTCCGAGGTGTGGGAGATTTATGACCCCCCAGAACAAAGCTGTGTCTGCTGAGGGACCATAAACCATAAATCAGGGAGAAGTGGGTCAGATTGGGTCAGTGCTCATCTGCTCACTGCAGATCTGCTCTCTCTTTTCCTAAAAGGTGCTCTTCTGTTTTGGTTTTTTTCTTTTTGCACCTGACCACGTTGACACTTTAAGTTTAATTTTTCCAGCCTTTGCAGCTGGGCGAGTAGACTCGTGATGTCAGCTTTTTATGTGATTTCATCTTTTCTGCTGATTTGACGCTGTCAATCACATCATCTAATGAATTCATGTCTTCCCTTTAAAAACCCCATTAGCTTCTCTAAGTGAATCACCCTAATCCTCCTATTATCTCCAGCAATGTTAACACTGTTGGCCTTTAGTCTGTGCTCATCCTAATCATCCTAATTACATAATGTTTGTCTTTTTAAAAAGGCTGATGAGAATAAAATGGCATATTCCCATTCTGGCAGCAGCTTGTTACTGATTATACACTAGGAATTACACTCTCCTCCATGTGATTCCGGTCGTTGGTTTGACTAGTTTTCTGATATGTCTACCCGAGGGCAGCTGAAGCCGATGTGAAAAATTGATTTTCAGCTAAGGATTAGCATTGGGGTTATAGCTATAGGCATGCATTACTTTACAATGATTCATTCAGCATCTGAACATCAAAGATGGCTAAGCAAGTTCTTTATTAGTATTAGTTGTGTATAAGAAAAAAACCAGGCACAGGCGTAGAGCCGACTGTAGTCTTTACTGTCAATGTGGTGGGAGACGCGTATGGAAATGACAATGAATAACTTCAAGCCGTGTTGTCGAAGTTGAAACAGCTTGAATAAGGAGATAAATAATCTCTGCCAAGAAGGACGGATCTTAATTTATTTGTGTCTGTATTGTTGCACAAAGGGGCAATGCAGACTGCTGCTGGAAATCAAACAAATGCAAATGGAAGCTGTGGAATGGAAATGACTGCGAAACATCAGAAGTCTCTCAGCATGACTGCCATAGCAGCGGGGATTTGTACTTGTGTTTACAACAACACTGATAATATTTTCTCCTCTTTTAGTTTGAGCAGGAATTAAACAGAAGTGTGATGCATGGGGGTGTTAGCGTTTTTCTCCTTTACAATTCCAATATCTGACAGGTTTACACTGCATTTGCTATGTGGGGGAATTGTCAAATGCATTTACGGTTTTGTGTAAAGGAAAGTACACTATGTTTCAATTCAATTCAATATTTTGAAATATTCTTGTCCTCAACAAAATGAATATGATGTCAGTTTAGACTGAAACGTGCAACATGCTTCAGGTGTGGAGACATTCTCCGATGCACGTCTCTCTTGAGGTCAAAAAGCAGGATTTATTCATATTAAGGTCTGGACTTTGGGTCATTGCAGCACTTTTTATGCTGTGTATTGGATTATTGTCCATTCATCTGACCCAGTTTTAACAAATATTTATCTGGCACACATGTATGCTTCTGAAATACTGGAGAATAACTGACACTAAATCAGCATTTTTTTAAATTTATTTTTTGTTTTTCAGTAATAAAAGAAAACTAAAGATTTTCTTTTCCTCCGGGTCATTTAATGATATGATGTCACTGCAAAAAGTTAAAGGGAATTTAAAAAGCGGTAAATCTCACATTTGTAGATATTGACAGTTTTGTCCTGTTATTTTTGCACCCAGTGTTGCTACTGTATGTTCAGTTCAGCTGTACTTTGCAGTCTTCAGTGTTGGAACAGTCCTGAATCTAAACTTCCTCATAAACTACCTCTCAGATAAAAAAATATATATATAAAATGCTCATGCTTTACTTTTTTTGTTCCAAAATCAGAAAAAAAGGTCATTTTCCACTTTTTTCCTGCTCTCTGAAATAAAGTTAGGGAACAATTTTTTTTTTTTTTTTACTTGGAAGTGAAGAATGAATGTTCAGCTCAATGACTATAAGCTTTTTAGGTTTAAATAAAAAGACATCCATATGATTATCCTTCCACCACCGGCACAGCTTGACACCATTTTCCAGGCACCGCCCCTACAACCCTTACTCCAGATAAGCGGTGGAAAATAGATGCGTTGTGCATGACTGACAAACATCTGCAAGTTTGGTTTGTTCACATCAAACTTTGCAAACCTAAGTTGTCCTTCCACATTTCTAGAGCCAAGAAACTTTCTTTGTTACACTTCCAAACAAACTCTTACAGTGTTTTTATTATTCTATAAAAATTTACTTCAACATTTAACCCTTTAGGCGCCAGAGTTTTTTCAGAAAAGTATAAAATTTTGATATCAAGATTTCAAAAGGTTATAACTTGAAGGTAGTTTGAGATAAAGGTATACTGTCAATTAGAAAATTGTTTAGTAAGACTCAAACTCGGTGATGGGAGTTAAATTATTAATCTAATTTGCATATTATGACTGCATGTCCTACTCCTCAGAATCGGGAGTCAGCTAGTACTTGTGAAGGTTCTTTGTCGACAGTAAACCCACCACTCGGACTCGTGAGTAAATGAAAAAACATGTCATCTACTGTGGACTATGGTGCACGAATGTGCCGTCACTAACCTCAGTTTATGCTTCACTGGACGGCTGTCTGTCTTCCTCCTTGGAATCGGGAGTCAGCTGGTACCTGAAAGAGTTCTTCGTCAGCAGTAAACCAACCCCTCGGCCTTGTGAGAAAATGAAAAAACACTGTTTCGTTCCACTCTCGCTGCGTGCAGAACTACTTCCACTGCTGCGCTGCACATCTCTGCACCGTGTTTACAAACTCTTTTTACTTGAAAACTTTTAATTGAACCACACCCACACATGCTGCTCAACTTACGGGCACACATGTCCGCTAGCTCCTGGTGAAAAGTAGTAACAAGGTTCGGCACCATATTAATAGTTACAGCCTGTTTTCTTCAGCAATGTTTCTTGTCGCAATCCTGCAACTTTGGCGCCTAAAGAGTTAAGAGTTCAGAGTTCACATCTGAGACTATATTTTATACATCTTCAGTTGTTGCTCTGTGTGACCATTGAAGACATTTGGACTTTTTATTTGTTGTTTTTGTGGGCCGCATGTTAGCTATTCAGCTCAACACTGCCCCCACAGTTTCCAGTGGTACTGCCCTGTTTGCTCTATCAGAGAACCTATCTGCATGGGCCCCAAACACGGAAAAATTCTGCACCCACAGGATGGAGAAGATGGATGAAAGGCTCTGTATCCATCTTTAGCATGGGGCATTAATGGGCCTTAATGATCTTGTTTTTCCGCTTCTGAATGATCTTTAGGCATGCTGCAGCATGTTGGTGAGGTTGTATTTGCATTAGTTTTTGACCTGGTATGGAACAAATGAGGATTTAACAGTTCCAAATATGAAAAACATAACAATTTTATGAATTTTCTTCACTTTATCACAACTACATTTGTGAATCTTTTCTTGAAGTCTGCGTCAAATGTTCAATAGTGCTTTTATTATGAAAAGATTTAAAAAGCAAAGTGATCTTGGCTAGATAGTCATTTACACACTGTAAATAAGTTTTATTTTTTTTTGTTTGCTGTCTGTGACCTTTCTAAAATGCAGTTTTCTAACAGTCATTATGCAGAAATGCAAGGGTTTCTATAGCTTTTACTGTCACTGCTACAAAAGCAAGCAATGAAATTGGCATAAACAGGTCTCTGGGGTCAGCCATTAGCATGGTTTATTCTGGTGGTCATGTTTGGATATTAACATTAGTTGGGATTCTGGACTTAACTGGAAAAATAATACTGATAATAATAATTTCATTATTCTTGGTCCTTTCTTGTGTAATTTTTGTTTTATGTTCCTTCCAATTATTCAATCAAATGAAAAATTTCACATTTACTTGTACTTTCTTGTAGTTTAACATATATTTAGATAGTAATTGTACAAAGGGCAGAGTTTTAATTGCAGCTTAAAGCTTTGAACTTAAAAATATAATATTTTTCCACAAGACATATTTTATTCTCCTCTGTGGGAGAATTTTTAGTTTTCTGTAATAATCATTATCTTGAGAAATAACCTAAAATCCCCTTTTAATTGATTTTCCTTTTTCTCATTAAGAACATTTCCAGAACAATCTGCTCTACCTTTTTAGCAGCCTTGATTCCTGCTGGGATTTGGGAAAAGATATCTCATTGTGCTTTGAATTCAACATCAGTTGTGCATCTGCTCTAGGGGGTCTTAATGTACAGACACCATCAAACATTGTAATTTCTCCCCAGACAGCCTTGAAGAAGCAGTAATGTCAAATGCGGCAAACGTACGGTCCTCTTCTTGCTGGAAAATAAATCAGTCTGCCACACAGAGTACAATTTTAAAATTATGGTATAAGGAAAGAGCTGCCAGAAGTCACTTATTAAAATGATTTTCGGCATCTTTGCACACAATAAAGACGGACAGTTGTGGAAAGACATTACAGTGCTTTGCCGATGAATTGAGGACACTTTAATCACAACTTGTACTCAGCTAAAGATGTCAGATCAACAGGTCAGATGTAATGCAGAGCGCTGGGCTTTAAAAAGCCATAAGGGAGCAGGGAGATAAGAACAATGACCATCAAACCCTCATTTCGATGCATCATTCAACAATCAAGCTCTGACACAGTGCCAGACCTTCTTACTTCCGATATTTACTAATGGAGAGATAATGAAGCAGAAAAACTGGATGAATTTTGGTGCAACACTAAAACCTGCTTGGAATTCAGTTGCAAAAAAGCAATATAAAAATGTCACCAGTATGTGATTTTCTTCCACCAATACCATCTTATACTGACTCGGCATCCTCTGATCTTTCAGCTGACGTGCATCTGTGAGTCCGAAAAACATGAAGCTGAAGCTCCCGCTGAGGTTAATGGAATGCAGCAAGATAAATGATTAAGGTGAGGCTGATAGAACACGCAAATAAATACCATTTTTCTCCCTGCACCATTCTGGCACTGGTCCAGCGCTAGTGCTGCTTTGTTCTGTCGAATGCCAAATTGGATTTGCACAGTCACACCACAAACCAACGTAGGAAATGCACAGTGGCCCGGAGAGCTTTTAAAAATGAAAAACAATAAAACCTAAAAACCCAACTTAAGAAAATATTTTCCTCATTGTATATGAGAGTTGTGGACTTCAGTTCTAGTGGTTGATTTTCTTTGAGGTAGGTGGCGACTTAGTTGTTTGTACATTTCTGTCTGTTTCTGTGAGTTGAGTTCTGTTCACCACTCAATGAAAGGATCATAAAAATTAAGAAGAAATAAACTTTATATGTGAAGCATATTTGCACATAATGATTCTGCTTGATGAGCAAGTTGAATTTCCCAAGATGTAAAAGCTTATTTTATATGGCTGTTATGTGTTTAGTTGTTTCTCACATGCAACAAATTTCATTATCCTCTAAAAAATCAAACCACACCAGCAAAAAACAGATGGAATTGCAGAGTTTTTTTTTGCCATACATCTACAAACGGTGGAAGGATTTAATCAATGTTGTGACTTCTTGTTTGACCAGAAACATTAGTATTGTTTGCATAATTGTTATCAGGATATTAACAAAAAAATAAATATTGTGATATATTTTCATCAGTCTTGCTGCTCTAACTAATGTATCTGAGACATCCCTAAGTAAAATGCTAAATATCTAAATCAATATACTTATTCATTTCTCACAGTATGTGGAGCAACATATTAAGACAACAACAAAAAAACACATCAGTTATTTTAATTGTTTTCTTTCACATGAAGATTTTCAACCAACAGATCAATAGCTAATTAACTTATAGGCTGCTGCTTCACTCAGTACAGGACTGTATCTCATCATGAGTGTGTGTGAAACACACAGCAGTTAATAGGAAATGTTATAGAGGACCAGTATTGGGGGGCTTTTTGATAACTCTGTGAACACATTGATATTTATCATACGACACATCGTGCAGATACAGGTGTTCCTGTAACCTGCACAATGAAAGCTACAATAAAAACGTTATTAATCTTCTGAACTTTGAAAGGCATGAAGTGATGTGTTAAAAGTTTTCATAATTATTTGATTTAAGGAGTGCTGTGTAGTGAGAATGGTCTCTGGTCTGGAGGTGTCCATCAGTAATAAGATTACTTTTTTGATATAGCTTAAATGAGTATTTTGTTTGCAGCAGAAAAAGCAAACGATTCTCCGCTTGGTAAATACTCCCTGGCTGCCAAAAAGGAAAAACTTCCTCCCATCTTGAGTAATGCAGGTTTTTACACTGTTAAAAAGAAGCTGAAGTAATACATTTCAAACACAACGCTTTTCCCTTTGCATTGATTAGCAGTTTATTACATGTCCGTGTTTGAGATTTGGTGTTGAACTTTGCTGTAGCGGCTTAATCACAGTGAACTCAGTGAGTTTGAAAGGGACTGATGAACATGAACACCTTTTTTCCCCTTCCATCAGTCATTGTAAACATTGCTCCAAAGTTACTGCCTGTAAAAAAAATACTTATTTTGTTGCTCAAATCTTTTTTTCTCTAGTTGAACTTTACTATCTAATATTATACTTCTCCTATTTAAAAACAAATTTGGATATTTCTCTGTAAGGTCATTACAAGATTGCTCCCAGCAGCAGGAATATGTTAATATATTTAGATTCTGTGGTTTATGTAGATTTGTTCATCAGAAAACTGAATATTCAATAATCTCACATAGTGCTCTGGTATCCTATCTGATCTCGGTATAGGCTTTATTTGTAGGATTTCTACACAAACTGTGCCTAAAAATCTGATCATGTGCCAGCAGGTTTTTTATACTGGTGTTACATTTTGGACTCAAACTGAAACTGTGCTTCCACTGATCTCGTTTCTGGGCTTCCTCTTGCCTTTGTGTCCAACTCGGGACAGTGCAAGCAGGTAGATCAACAGCAGAATGAATGGGCGGCAGCGGCGAGGTGGACCAGAGAGATTAACTGGGAAATTGACACTGACAAATCTTATACATTAAGGCTTTCTGGGAGGCAGCTATCAGTAGAATAGGCGGCAGGTACTGCAGCCATAAATGGCGCTGGGTTTTCTTTAATACTCTGCAAGTACTGCATTGAAAACTCGAACCACCCTGTCGTGGAAAGCACAGACGATAAGAAGGCCAGGTGTGCTCAGAGACGTTTCATTTGACTAATGTGTTTACAGCTAGAATAATGAATAGAGTGAAGAAGATGAGGGTAATTAATTTGAGCTGTACTACCTAAATAACAAAGCAAATACGGGCAAAACGGTTTCATTTCCCTTTGGAACTCAAGCTTTCTTCCCCTTATTCGCCTGCTTTAATGAGATAAAGCGAAGCTCCTTTGATAAGGAGACCTACTTACTGTTGTTAGTTGCCTTTTGATCTGTTCTCAGGGTGTGTGCTTACATTTTCTTTGTGAAATGAAGGACACAAACAGCATTTAAATACATTTTCTCAGTGTCCACAGAGGCTCTAATTGTTATCTGTTAGAAAAAATGAAAATGTTTTTTTCCACACAATGAAAAATGTAATTTGCTACAATCTTATCTTAATCAGATGCTATTAAGCTACAACTAATCATATTCATCCTTTTTTCTGTGTGTTTGTGTGGAGTAAAGAGTCATGCACTAACACAAACATCTCTTTGGCCCCTGCAGCAGCAGGACTTCATGTTGACTTAGTGTTATTTCCACCGACTTAACCCTGCTCAAGAGGTTCATGCCGTGTTCCCTCTATCTTTATTTATTTTCGGACGGTGAAGTTGTTTCCATGAAAAACTACCAGTGCCCTTGCCGGTTGCCTAGCAACAAAGTGAGTTCATGGGACTTAACACCCTATGGGATCTTTTCACCTTCCTTGAAATCGTCCTTCTCTGATGGAGGCGGGAATTTTGTGTCGTTCATTAACAGGTGCTATGTATGCTTGTTAAAAATAAATTAAGGCTGCAAGATCAGCACTGATCTGTTCCTTACATCACTTGTTAAATCAGAAGAATACCAGAAGAAAAAAGTTCCACAAACTCCTTGTTCTGTGATGAATATGCATATGTTTAGTTTGATGGCAGCACATTCTCTTTAATGGAGCAACACTAAACAGCAGCCTCTTGGTTGCATCAACATTTCGAAGCCTATTTTTCACTCAGAGGGGGGGAATTCATCACATTTCTTATTGTTAGTTGTTAAATATTCATGGCAGCGTTGTGTTAAAATAAGGCTCATTAGCACTTCCAGCCTCTTTTCAAGTTCCGCCTTTCTCTTGTCACTCTCAAAAGAACAACACAAACATGTTATTCATCTCTCAACTCAAAGTGGGTTAAAACACAGCATCAAAGTATTTTCTATTTTGAAATGGGACTCACCCTGAGCAAACAATCAGAGTCATAAGAATATTGACCAAATGATTTGAGAAAGTGTATGTAGTGTTTTCTGCAGGATATGCAGAATCATGCTAAAGATTTAATATAGTTGATGCATAAGTTGATGGGCATGAAATTCAAAATAATCAAAGATATAAAGTTTTTATGATAACTGTCTCATTTTACTGTTCAACTTTTAAATGCAAAGTTAAAACCATTGTGAAATTCTAATAAATGAGCTACTAAACTATACCAGTGTGTTCATGCTCTGCTGTGAAGCATGAGGAAACAGATGCAAACACACTGCATATTTAAAAAAGAAATGCTGCAAATACAGAAATGTGATGCCAATAGAAAAGTTTCAGTGTAATTAGAATGAAAAAAACTTTTAATATACAAGGGGGTAAATATTTTTCTTTATTTCTATTCATTCTAGCACACACCTATTTTTAACACTTCCAGCTTAAAAAAGGTGTGCCTTCTCTTTAGGCTAAGCGCACCCATAGGCAACTTATTAACGTCTCCTAAATCAGCACTTTTATTATTCACAAATTGGTTTGTTAAAGTAGAATGCAGTTCTATTTTTGCATGTTTGTGGTTTTAGTGCACAGTCATGTCTGTACTGATGACTTTACCCAAATGGTTCTTGCTTGAATCTCAAAGTGGAAGTTACCAAACCCAGCTATTAGTGACCTTCACATGTACATTCTACAAAATATTGGGAATGGATTGTGGCTTGTGAAAAGACACCATTAATGGAGCAAAATGATTTCAGAGAGCCAAAAAGCTGCTGAAAGCAACCAATAGGCTGAATGCCAGTGCTCTGTCTCTGGTCCTGTCTTTCTCTTTCTCACCCTCTCCACAGACGTGGTATTCAGGCCACACCAGACTATGTCAGGGTAATGTTATGCCCCCAGCTTTCCCGAATCACACTGAGCCTGTGAGTCTCCCGATTAGCCTGTGCCCAGACCTGATATGCGGTAACCAAGGCCAGCCACCAAAAGATGAATGGAAAGAAGTGGGGGAAGGCTGGAAGGCATAAGAATAGCAAGAATACAGAATGCCAGTGTGTCCATAGCGTGCAGGAAAGGCTGCTAGCATAGGATATGTGTAACACACTGAAACAGAATACATTTGAATGTGAAATACTGGAGCCTGAATGTTTTTCCATGGACATAAAAATTCCAAGTTTTTCCCAAAGAAATCCTAGCAAAAGTTTAAAGAGCTCCAGTGTGCATTAAATTTACTTTAAATGGTGGCAGTAATTTTCAAACACAAAACAAAGCTGTTTGGGGTGATGCTTACATTGTTTTTTAGGGGGTTGTGGTGGTCGTGGGGAGGAGGGGGTGTCAGGGAATATACCATTGAAGTTTTCATTTCAGCTCCAGATCAATGTATCACATCTTTAATAGTTTTCTATGTAAGAAAGATAGTACAAGAATACACAGTTAGTCTTTGATCTTATCTCAGACCTTTCACATGTTTATTTGACTGAAACTATTCCACCTAATAAATCACAAAAAATTTTAAACTGACTAAATTAACATAAGAAATTACTGAGCATTTAATCCATCCAATTTGGTTATTGGATGTCATTTCATTGAGAAATTGGAGAGTTCCTTGGATTCCCCAATATGATGTTTTATTTACATGTCAGACATTCATGCTTCTTTTATACAAGAGATTCAGGTAAACTATGTGGGGACATCAGCTGTCACAGTTCAGACATAAATAATAAACTAGAAAATTTCAGAAGAAATTTTGATGGGTGCCATGCTGCCGTCGCCCCCTGTGGCCAACTCGCCGTGATGGAGCCGCCGTGATGGAGCCGCCGTGATGGAGCCGCCCTGTTTGTGCGGTCACCGTAAAAAGTCCTCCCGTGCGTGCGTGCGTGCCTCGAACAAAGCGGCAGTTAGACGCATCCAAGCGACCTCCATCCACCCTGGGGCCCTTGGCACCCCTGGCCACCACTTGAGGTCGTCCCTGTTGCCTGACTATTTTGGCCTTATTAAATGGCTTTTTCGGCTGACTTTGGAGTACAGTAAAATCCATTTTTCAAATAATTAGTCCACAATACCTGTCCAGATGTACACAGTACATCAATTACTTCTTGTACAAATAATATCAAGCACCTTTACTGTGTACTTTTTCAGTAATATATTACTGAACTTCCTTACAAACAGAAACAAATCGCTTTTTTGGCTGACTTTGGAGTACGATAATTCGCGCAAAATATGACATTCGTAAACCAAAAGTCACAGCATAAATGTCTGAGTCGGGCCGCACGGTTTGATATAACTATTGTGGGGGTGCAGGCAAATCCCTGAGAGGAGTAGCGAAGTTTTTTTGGCTGACTTTGGAGTACGATAATTCGCACAAAATATGACATTTGTAAACCAAAAGTCATAGCATAAATCTCTGAGTTGGGCCGCACGGTTTGATATAACTATTGTGGGGGTCCATCCACACCACTACTGTCCACCTTTCACCTACAACCAGTAACAGAATAATAGGTTCCAAAAATAGGTAAAAACTTGCATAATTACAATAGTAACTTTAGATTAAAATGCTGCATTGCTTTTATCATTTAGTCATGTCTGTGAATAAATCATGGCTCTTTTAACCTACACTAAGTTAAACACCAGCAGTCTAAAGTTTTAAGCTATTTAACACACATGTGATATTACATGCAACAGTTCTGTGTCTTTCATACACATAAAATTGTACTTGATGTTTGTTTGTTGTGAGGCTGCTGTTTGTGTGTCTTTTTTCCAGAGGTCTTTCATTTTCCAAACACAATGTAGGATGCAGGTGTTCCTTGGTGGGCATTTTGTCAACAAAATGGAATATATGTGTGTAGTTGTTTCTTCAAGTCGAGTTTTTTAGCCAAATCCTCCAGGCATCCTTATCTCTGGGTAGTAAAAACTGTCTCGCAGCAACTGCCCCCCACCCCGCCACCACCCTTAGACCGAGGTGCATTGCTTGTAGCCACAAGTAGCCACAACTAATAACAATGTGAGCTAAATGCTAAGTGCTATTTCCTGTATTGAGGAAGTTCATCGTATAATTGCTTTTATATTCACCAGCTCAGGAATAAGGTGGATATAAATAAAATATACTGACATATACAGTGTATATATGGTATGTATAAAATATGTATTTGGGCTGTAAAAGTTAATGCGTTAATAAAACGTTAACATGAATTTTTTTTAACAACAACAATTTTTTAACGCTAATTAAAGCCAGTACGGTCTGCATAGTTTGAGGAACTGATTTTTAAGAAAAAGGTTGTAATTTTAAAGCAGAAATTAACACAGAATGGGTCTCTTACATGAAAGATGCTTCTCTGGACATTTTTAAAGCTGTTAAAAAATTATTGGTCCCACCTCTAAAGACAGTCTGTGATGGACAGCTCTGTTATGACTGTCTGATTAAATAATCTGTGCACATGAGTTGTAAAGGACCTGATGCAATTTGCAGCTAATTTTTATTAAAGTTGCTATAAAGGTTATGATCAAGCTACGTTGCACTATGTCAGTTTTATTGTTGGCATGGAGGTAAATTTGTAAACGCTTGGCTATTATCTGTTATTTAAGCCACATATTTTTCCAACACACACTACAGTCTATCTGCTGGTGGAGTCATGTCAACTCACCTGTCTTTACTCATTGGAGCAGGACTATTCTGTTGGCAGACCGTGAACCTGAACTGCCCCACTGCTCATCTACTCATATACAGCACATTGATAACTTAATACCAGCGACTAGTATATAAGCCCTCACTTTGAGACATATTAGGACACTTCGTAGTTCTGTCATTTACAATGTAGATGGAGGCCAAACACACCAGCTTCTAATGAAAACGTATGCAGGTTTGGTGTGCCAGTTATGTGCACAAATAAATGAAGTGTGTTAAGAAGGGACCAACACTTATTGGAGAAGTGTAGTTACCCTGTAGTGTTATACAAATCAATACTGAAATATCTCTTCCTCCGTTATCGACATTCATGTAAATACAGTTCCAGGATAGGTAGGAACTACTCCTCCTTCAAACTGCAGGAGAAGTGTTGCAGCAGTGCAGTTCATTCAGTGATTAGACCAACATGCAGTGATGATGGATATATTTCATCTTAACAAATAGATATAATGTGCAGTTTTAGGTGTGTGAAAACCAAAATCATCCATACACATCTGAGAATTAATGATGAGAAAGAAGGATAAGGGGATGAGACAACGCTACATAAAGAGGAGAGGAGAAGGAAGCACAGACGTTAGTATCAATAAGTCTCATTTGTTTTTTTATGTGTACATTATGCACATTAAAAACTCTGAGAGTAATCTCTGCATCTGCTCACTGAACAAAGAATAGGCTGTAATGTGTAGAGGCACTTCAAGATGACTCACACCAAGTTTGACAACAAACATCCACCAGGCTCTGACAATTGCAAGACAAAAATCACACAAGAATAGTTTTGTGTGAATAATGTCAGCAAATAGGTTTTATATGCACGTGTAAAGTCATTAACCCTCAGTCAATTACATTTAACAGCAAACAGGACATTTAAAAGAAAGGAATAACTATCCTGTAATAATAATAATATTATTTATATAGCCCTGTGATGGACTGGCGACCTGTCCAGGGTGTACCCCACCTCTCACCCGTTGTGACCTGGGATTGGCTCCAGCCCCCCCCGCGACCCTGCTCTGCGAACAAGCGGTAGAAAATGGATGGATGGATATTTGTTACAATATTGAGGTTTTTATTTTATATTATTCCTTGACTCATAGGGGGCGACCGAGGTGGCATTGACAGGTGTTTTGACCGTAGAAGAAGAAGTAGAGTGAAAGGTCAGGGTAGGGCGTTGTGATGTAAATAGTCATTTATGTGTATTTGTTTGCACAACATGCTAAATGTAATGGTACATTTAGATGAGCTGCAGTGGTTAGCTCTGTGGCCTCACAGCAAGAGGGTTGCCGGTTCAAGCCTTGGTTGGGCCGGGTTCTCCGGCTTCCTCCCACAGTCCAAATACATGCACATTGGGGATATGCTGAAAAGAGACTCTAAATTGCCCATAGGAGTGAGAGTGTGTGTGCATGGTTGTTTGTCTGTGTGTGTGTGGGCCCTGTGATAGACTGGCGACCTGACCAGGGTGTACCCCGCCTCTCGCCCGTTGTAAGCTATACATATACTGTATATATATATATATATATATATATATATATTAAAAACAGTAGGAGATTAAATAATTCAGATATTATTGAACTCTTTTCTGAAATTGTTCAGCTTCTGAAATTGCTGCAAATAAAAAGCCACAGCAAATCCTAAATTGAAAATACTCTTCTGTCTAATTGTGTCATGCTTCAGAGCCTTTAACGAAATAGCCAGACTGATTACCTTTTTTCCTCTTTTTTTTACAACCTCAGCTAGACCATGCACACACGACTCCAAGCTAAAATAGGGAAATAACTCAATTCACAAAAGATCGTATATGGTTTCTACAGTAACCCATATATGTCATTCTGTGGAATTTCATTTTGTCGACCTGTTATGTTTTGTATTGGTATGTTTTGTATAACATAAGGCTGAAGAATCAGTCATGTCAGTTCACTTTATCACTCCTTTCTACTAAATTGCTCATCAGTTTTTATGAAAGTTGGCTTCCATGCTGATGTCATCCCCCCCTAACACTTTCTTCACAATCTTTACTTAATTCCTTGCCATATTTTTCACTGTCACTCTGAAGCTTTAGTTATCACCAAAACATCTCTCTGGCTTCTTGAACTGTTAATATCATTTATGGGCTGTATCAGACAGATGGGGGAAAACACAAATAGAGTTACCACTGGGAACCAAAGAGAGACGCATTGAAATGATCTGGCCTCCTCCAGAACAAGATTGCATTCAATCACTGTGGACAGTTCGACCCAGAGGAACACGAACAAACAGATCATGTTATTGAAAGAAATAAGGTGACATTGATAGGACTTCTCAAAGAAGATTTAACACAGCTCCCACAAAGCCCCTTCTAATGCGCCTGTCACCCATTAATTATCAATGCACGCTCATAACATGGTTGATTACTGCCTTAAATTGTCTCTGCCACCACGGATCCACCGTGCTTTTCACAGAAAAATGATGAACTAAATTAAAAGGGTGACTATCAAGATGATTGATGATGTTTGTTTTCCTCAAGTCCGTATATCTACTCTGGGCATGGGTGGGATCTGTTGAAAGGATTTCATTTTGCCACCATTTTGTGCAGTTCATGTTATTGTATACATATCTACCACTACCCAATACCTGATTTTTTTTTAATCGCTTTAGTCTTTTAGTGGTGAATCTTTTACTTGACCTGGATTAGTGATCTTGTTTGGTGAGCAGCACTTCTGCACTTGCACACCTTTTCCAGCCACTGTTCTGCCTCTGCATGCTCCCTCACGCCTCATTGCCCTCTGGTGGTCCATGGCGTGGTGACTGGAGCGCTACTTCTCATCCTCCATTTCCACCTGTGTGGGTGATTGAAACAAGAGTGAGCTGTTGTCAGAGCCTCGGCCACCATGTAATCAAACTCTTTCTTGTTTCACAGAGTGCAACAAAGCATAGCACTGGGGAGAGGGTAAATATACTCAGCACTTGGAGACAAATCCAGGCCATGACTGTCGGAACAGTAAACAGCAATACCGGTTATAACTTATTGTTTATACACACATGTCTAAACACCAATAAAGTCAAATGCTGGAGCTTTTTCACATATTTATTTTTATGGCATGGTAATGTTTTTTTATATATAAATTTGGACGTTCAAAAGTTAGTTAATTTAGAAAAATATTGATATGTGCCAATGATATGGTTAACTGTGGCAGTCTGGGAGACATGAGTTCTCCAAACCTTGTAAAGAACATGAGTGATAAACCAGAGTCCCATTGATTAGCAAGTGAGAGTTTATTTCTGCACTGATAAAACAACAAATTATGTGGCTATCTGATTATAATAAGCACAATTTAATCTGCAGTTATATCTTTGTTTGATTTGTAACATATATAACGTTGTCATTGCTACCAGATAATGTTCAGTTTGTGTAAATACTTTTTTGACATGGTGCTATATAACTTTTGCCACAGCGGACCATTAGGTAATGTGAAGCAAAGTATTATGAGACCCAAACTAAAACCTTAAACTTTAACTAGCTTAGTGCAAAACCAAAAAAAAAAAAAGAAACCCAAAAAACAGTGTTTTGCCAAGCGTAACCTTTCATGTGCAATGTTTGCAGTTAAACTATTTTAGGGCAATTTTACAGAAAAAAACTCCTAATTTTATGATGATTCTTCTAAAACAATCAATGTTGCGTCTTGTTGATTATGAACGGAAACAGTCATTCTAGCTGGATAACAGTTGATAATAGAGTCCAAACCCACTCCATTTGTTTCCATTGTGAGATAAAGCACACAGAAGAATAAAATAAAAGAAATTGGTTTAGATAATTAACATTATAGAAGAAATGTAGACAATGCGGCACCCTCTATTGGGGTTCAGTTGAGGTTTTAATCTTTTCATTTGTGCTTTTGTCAAATGGTGAACTATAGGTTTATTTTGCATATTAAATTACATTAATTAGATTTCTGTTTTACAACATCAAACAGCTACTCCTGCATACATAAAACAACTTCAAAATACAGCTGCACATCACGGAAATGTCTAACTTTATTAATCCAGTAGAATTCTACTTTAAACATTTGATTAAATAAACCCGCAGTTGTGTACAGTGAATTTTATTGTCAGTCTGGTCTGTTTAATTGAAATTGTTGCGCTCTAGCCTTAGGGGGGATATGTGAGATGGTGTTGCTGCTTTAAGACATCGCAGACCTCACTCCAATGAGGCGGGCTGCAGGTGCTGGCCTACTCGCTCTCAGATAATCTAAGGAGATGGATTCTCTGTGCAGGGTTCACTCCAGCTACTGTGCTTAATGGGTTTGACTCCCTAGGACATTGTTTCTCTCTAAAAGTAATCATAGTTTAAGCTCTGGCAGAAAACCTCTCTGCCCAGAGTGATTTCCTTCTCAACCACCCTTGCATAGTTTACATGACATAACATTTTCAATTCTGCACTAATTGCTAGAAAAGAACATAGATTATGGACATCATTTCATGCTTTTATGACCTTTCCACAACTCCATTAGAACTGAATCTTCTCCATTTTAAAAGGAATCTTTTGAAACGTTGATGTAAGACAACCCTGCCACCTCATTGTGGACTGCCTAGATCAGAAAGTACTTCATTCAGATTTTAAGGGGAAGTAAGGCCAAGTCTATTATCAAGTTTCTACATCTTTCTCCCTCCACTCGTGACTTTGAATCATGTTGCATTCTCTACATTGAAACCGTGAAGTTAAAGCTCTTTTCTATTTTTGCTTTCTTATGAGCTGCGAACTTCTAAAAGATGTGACTTCATATTTCTCCACTGGTACTTTGTCTATTGTTTCAAAACATTACTAAAACATCAGGGCAACATTGCAAATATATAGGCAACATTGATTACTGTTGTACTCTAAAATGTAGAGGAAAAAAGAGTGAAAGATGTGGGCCAATGGTAAAGCCCAGGATGTATAGAGCCTCTTTGAGACACAGGTCACATGACTTATCTGTTACCTACCAGCTGGCTGTTTTGTGTGTTTGTGTTACTGCAAAAATGCAGGGATGGCTCAAAAGAGACACTCCCATTGGAAGAAGTGGAGCTTCTCATTGTATCTCTTAACACTAGGCTGAATAATTCAACTGCTCTTGAAAATGCAGTTTAAAATACTGCAAAAGGCCTTTTTTTCTTTTTTATTTGGTCGGGCTTTAAAGGGCTAAGTATTCTTTATGGATTTTCCTCCAGGCTTTTTGGAGAATTTCGCAAAGCTCTTCTGTGAATCGTGGCTGCCTTTTGTCCTGTTTTTTTGTTAAAAATGATCCCACACTGTTTCAGTAACAATGAGGTTTGGACCATCACTGACTTCCAGTCCAGTTATTGTCTCCCTTCCATGGCAACTAATTCTGATGAGACTTTAGAGAAGCATAGATGCAGCAAAAGTCTGGTACATACAGGATCATTTTATTTTTCTTAAGGGCATCACTTTCAGATGCTGTTTATCCATTTTGATTATTTTCAGGTTTGACAGTTCTTTGGTTTCCATTGGTCCCATTTCCTCAAAACTGTAAAGGACACATAGCTGATCATGCGGAGACACGTTTGTCTAATAGCTTCTAATCAGCTTCTTGGTGCAACAGCACAATGACAATAATTTTTTTTGTTTATTTTTTCATTGTACATGCAACCAAAGAATGACAACGCTTGTCAATACAACACTAGTTCATCCCTTGAGTTAGATGTTTTTAATGCGCTTTATAGGTTTGTAGATCAATTATCAAAAGCCTTAAGATCCACTTGCATCCCTTTGAAAAGGTTTAACACAAGAGTGCTTAATAGAAGTAAAAAATAATTAAATGTCCAGAGATTCAGAAAATCCTCAGACATTAAGAAAGTTAGGAGTGGCACTCCAGACTACTCTAAAAGATTACAAGTATGCCTTGCTCCCAGGAATCCAAATTTAACGAAAGGAGGGTAGCTCAAGATACGGCTATGTGACCAGAATTCTTAAACATCTGAAACTCTAATTTCCTTCAGGTTTCCCTGCATTATTTTATTTCACACGAATCTGCGGGTTGATGTCCATGTAAATGCTTTGTTTTGTGATGTCTCTCCCTTTCTGTTAAAGGCTTGTGCCTCTTTTTTAATATTGTTAAACCAAATGGAATACTGTATTTCTCTGAACTTTTTTCAGGTCAGATTAATCGTCCAAAATCTGCCAAGTTGATTATGTTGTAGCTTCTCTCTGGTGGGGAGTGTTCTCTGCTGGATTTCTTAACTTTGTCAATATCCCTGTTATTCAAACACACCACTGAACTGCAGGCACACTGCTCCTCTCCCAGCACTCTCCCACCATGGGGAACTCTGTACCTGCTGCCTGGCGACAGAATTCAACTGTTACCTGCCATGTTGTGGTTTCATGTCCCCTCTGAGGTGACAGGTGGCTCATCAGGTCTCAGATAAAGCTCTTACAGAGTCCACTCGCCTGCTCTAATTTATCTTAGGGATTTTTTGTGCTGCATATATTTTGTTCTTTGAGCAGCCAAGCATTAAATTGCTTTCCATCGGGAGCAGTTCGTATGCTGGGACTGCCAAAGCTGTGGATGGATTCCAATGAGATGGTTTGGCAGCAAAGCCAACACTGTAATTAGGGTCGCCCAGCTCTGGAACTGCTTGAGGGCCAAAGGGTCGTCACGGTTGCATTGCACATTTTGAAAGTCACCACTTAGCTAGAGGATGATAACACATGGTGGTAACCCATTCCTAAAACTATAAATTGACTAAGGGTAATAATGAAAATGTTTTTTATTTAACACATTTTTAATGAGCTATAG
>JBAMHV010000010.1:8827917-8838839 GCA_037177535.1 Pseudomugil gertrudae
CAAATGCCTTTGGAAGGTCTTGAATAGTGAACAACCACGGACAGCTAGTTGCAAGCTTTGTCTCAGCTTTATCAGTTGGGACATTAAAGTCCATTTCATCTTGACAGAAGTTGACATGATCAGCTTTTTCTTTTTCAGCTTCAGCCATGTAGAGTTGGCCTTCCCAGATGTAGCCTGTGGGGTTTTTAGAATCAGCACAGCATGAGTCCAACTGTACAAATCTGTCCAACAGGGTTGTTGGGAGTCCACAGCTGTTCAGAAGTATTTCTAATGTTTTGGGCTTTAGTTTCTGAAAACTGGCATTAACTCCACTGATTTCCACCTTCCGGCTTTCTGCAAACCTAACAAATCTGCAAGATTTTGTATTTTGTTTACATTTGGTTTAAACTGATCCACAGTGGTGCAAGGGTGTTTGGCTTTGTGATTAACTCTGTGACGTTAGTCACTGTAGATGCTTATTGAAATGCATGGAAGCACATGAGGGTGGTAAACGACATGGAAATAATGATGGCAATATGACATTTCTGTTAGTCACATCCAGTCGATTTCATACAGGTGAACGGAAACAAATCTTCTGATTATGCAAAGCGTAATGATCAATTTCAGCATGAATAGTTGCAATCAGGCAGTTATGTTTTTAAATATGACTGGCATTACTGTGACATGTAATTACTCTATGGAAAAACGTAGGTTTGCATAACTTTTCGAGACGTAAGATATTATACAAGCCTAAATTTTATCACAAGCTAATTTAATTTTATCTGGTGTACTTTGGAGCACACATGGTTCTGAGTTCAGATAAAAGCTTGGTGCTGTGCATCTGCTGTAGACAGAATGAAGCTCAGCACAATAATCCCTATTTAATTTTATGCTCAGGCATAAATAATTCCTTCTTGAATATACTCAATATTTTAATTACATTTAGCAGAAACGGCAAATAAATAATTCCACTTGTGGGTGCAAAGAAATAGGCAAAGAATCTTTCATATCGAAGGGCTGGACTCTAAAGCTTAGAGAATTAGTCCAGCATTTATTTTGGATATGAATCATTAAATCCTTGTTATTGCATAATGAAATATGAGCATAAATAGAAGCATATTTTGACTTGTATGCTAGCTGTATTTACATATGATATATTTAACAAATTAGGCAATCACGTTTTAGTTTATAGTTTATGTCCTGTGAAAGTTAGGATTTCATTAGTTGACAGTAAAGCTGGATGATGTGTAACAAAAAATCTAATACATCCTCTTTTCAGTTTTTTGTTTTTAATAATAAAAGTTACTTCCAGGCTCCAACAATTTTAAGATGAGATTTCCTGTTTTATGCACTTTTCATAATAATCAACATCTTTTCAGTATACAATTTAACTTCACCCTCTGCTTTTTGAATAATTCTGCCTATTGCAATATTTATTTAAAAAACTGAAACGTTGAGGGATTATGATACCATCCATTTAGATGGTATTTTATCTTGAAAATTGGGATAATAAGGGGTCTGTGTTTTTAATAGGCCGGTGTCCAGCATCCACAGCAAGGAGGTAGAGTGTAGCACAAGAACAGTTTTTAGCCCATTAATAGTGCAGTTTAACACATACCTCTGTTAGCCATTTAACTACATACAGCTCGGGATTTATTTGATGTTAATTATCCACCCTCAAGCTCATTGCCCCTTCTGAGCACCACCTCTTTGGCCATTTTTGTATTTTCTGAGAGCAATGGCATGCACTACAGTAGCATGATGGTGAAAACTGCCCAACAAGCTTCACTTTTGCTCTTTAGAAACTGATAGGTAATATCATGGAAGCTCCATCTATCTTTTATATACCATCTATGTAAAAAACATAATAGTTTATTGACACCTGGTCTAAGTAATTCCCTGCCCATTCTATGACCTGACTGAATCTAGGTCTATGGAATTGAGGTGATCTCAGGTGATCATCCTGAGATGTTTAAAAAGACTTTTGGTCTTCACACACACATCAAACTTTGCACCTCCTCGCTGTTTGTGGAGCTGAAATATCTCCATCATCACTGTGTGAGACAGCTCACCCAGCAGTGAGAAAATGGCACACCCATGAATTATTTGATCCGCACATCACAACCAATTATTCCTCTCAGATAAATACTTAGATAAAATCCTAGACCCGTCCTTACTTAGGCTATCCACTTTTATTTTTTTTCTTTGATGCCACACCAGCCTGAGTTTTTTGACCTACCGGGAATCTTCCCAGACCTGCTGATTAGCCACTCCAGCATTAGATTTGTCTGTTTGATATTTGTTCACAATTCTCTTCGAGCGTGTCTCCCCTTTTCTAATTTATAATCCTTATGACTGAATACCTCACTCATACTCAACTGTGCAATTAGAGCTACTGCAATTTCAGGCTTTTAAGAATCCAGTATGACTATGAGATTGTTTCTTCTTCGTGTAGATAGAAACAAGAAATGGCCTCATTTAGTTAATTTTACTTCAAAGCCTCAAAGCCACTGCCATTCTTTCTGTACATGTGTTATAGCTGCTGGAAAGTTGCAGCAACATTGCTAACACTATTATCGAAGGTAATGTTACTTTGCACAATGATGCAACAGCTTGATGAATTGCTTTGCTCCACATAGATTTTTTTTTCTAACTTGGAACATGTAAAATGTCAGGGTTAGGTTTCAACCTTTGTTCTCAGGGTGGAAAACAAGCCATGTTGCATCACCCAAGCGTTTTATATATGATTTAAAGCATACTCTGCAAAATTCTACACAAATCCAGTAAAAATAAAAATGATTGATTAAACTTGCTGAGCAAACACTGCACCTACAAATGCATTAACCCCACAACCCCTTTAAATTAGATGAAAGATGCCTTTCAGAGCTCTGCAGTTGTGTTGAGGTGTCAAACTTTAAAAATGTTTGTCGGAAAAACGCAAACTCTGCAGTCCAGTTGCCATTCTTGCTCTGTCGGTTCTTATTAAATTACACACCTGTTTTTTTTTTTTTTTTCGAATGGGTGAATGCAACAGGCACAACATAGAAAATTGTGATTTACTTCAGTTGCTTTTTCCTTCGGTATTTGAAAAATTAAACAACCACAGACACAGCTACTCTTAGAATAAAAAAAAAAAGAATAGTGTGTATGGTTCTGGATGTTAAACAGATGCTTACATAAACCACCGCATCCCAAGTGGCTGGCTTGAATTAAGTAGCATTGAGAGAGTCGCTATTTATTTAGCTTTCATAGTCACACAGCTACACACCCACACACATATGTCCTTGTAATACACGGTGACAGTAATGGAAAATTTCATTGTCTGGAGAAACGAATAAACCAAAGACACTGCTTTGCATTATTGACAAGTTTATAAAGTTGGCAATTGTGTTACCTCAAGCTCCCAGAACTACTTATCTCCAACATTTCTTAGACTTTATGGACCATTTTACAGTCAAACTCTGTGTCCTCAATGCTCTGCTGCCTGAAAGCAAGCACTCAGAATCTGTTTATAAATGTCCTCTTGTTCCTCTTGGGTTTATGTTTTTAATAAAGAAAATGTGGTCATTTGGAAATTTTGAGGAAATTAGGACATTTGGAAGACATTGATTTGCAGATGTAAATGTAGATGACAGCCTCCCGGGATGACTTCAGATACAAAACATTTCTCATTTTCAAGGTTTTGGTTTTGCTTGGTCTACATGGCTGGACCTGTACATTACCAGGTTTAGTGCTGCAGATGGGAGGTGTTATTTATCTCCTCCATTTTTAATGAGAAGTCACCCTGGGAAGCAGATGGTACATTAGCTGTAATAAACAAGAGCTGACATCAGTGGTTTTGCCAGGGAATGTCGAACTGGACCATCAGGGCCTTACTATTTCACACCATACATTGTCAGAGGGTCAGAAGGTGTCTGTGTATACTCTCACTTCATACAAACGGACTCCTTTTATAACTCTGGACAGGTTCTTATTGCCCCCAGTGAAGCATCGTATATTGATGTGGAGAGAACAAAAATTACTGTAAGCTCTGACCCCTTTGTTCGCCAAGCCAGCATTAAAGTTGCTGAGTGAGGACTTCACATTCAGCTGGGTTTTATTGTAGCATTCAGCAGAAGTAATTCGAGTGCACATACACACGCTTACATGAGACTCACTGAGTGTACACCAACACCCAGACTTCCTCTAAGATGTGTGCTCCGGAAATTAAGTTAACAAGTGGATGCTTGAGGAAATTCTAGGAAGAATTTCTATTTCCAAATTACAGATGATCTCATTAATTCATTGCTCAATTGGTAAAAAAAAAAAAAAAAATCAGCCATCTGTATGTTGTATTAGTCAAGATGGAAAAATGATCACAGCCATTTCCTGAAAAAATATATTTGGCAACAACCACTTATCTCACTAAAGTTGCCTCTAAAATGTGTAATTCTTTTGGCTGTGTGCCTCACAGCTGGATGTTTGATGCTTTATGATCCTTAATTCACTTACAGAGAAAGATTCTGGACTGGTAGCAACTGCCACTCTAGTCTATAGTCAAAGGTGTAAGTAAATAAGTTTTATCAAATCTTTGCTGATCTGTAGTTGCTTTATTCAACGAGCCACAGCGCAACTTGGGGGTAAATTCGAGCCGATTTGGGAGGAAGTGAGAATTGGTATTAGTGATTTTTCTGCTTGTCATGATTAACAACCGATAAGTTACAGATATTTTTATTTTTACTATAATGAGCAGTTTGTGTTGGATGCAGTAATGAAAAAACTGACATTTAAGTAGCTCTGGCGTATCTGTAATAAAGTTTTGGCTCTTCAAATTTTTTTTCATGTCATAGCACCAAACTGTGGTCCTTCAATCAACAAAGTGCACCCTTTAAACATCCTGTAACAGAATAACATCTTATCTCCAAAGGTACCTGTGCTTAAATAGGAAATTATATGTACTGCCATACTGTTTAGGCCTCAATTACAAAATGTAATCAAATATATAAAATAAAGTGCATCCTCAGAAATTAGGTAAATTCTGTAACCCTTTTGTTGTCTCTTAAAACTTTTTAACAGCGTTCTGAATGGATACATCGATACCTCTGTTATTGTTTTAGCTTTAGCACTGCTAGCTGCTACCACGGCAGCTTAGTATTTTTTCCATACTGCTTCACTGCGATAACAATTTTTCAGGCGAGTCATTAGATTTGTTGTTTTAAGTCTTGAAATATTCTTCCCTCTTCTCAAAGTTCCCAGCAATGGTGTTGTCATCTGCTAAAATACGAGTGCACTACACATTATTACTCAGGCAGTGATGTGGCAAAGCCTGGGTCTTGCTAGTAAGGTGCGCATGACCTGCACATCTTTGCCATCTTGGTCTGCTTCATGGCTGCGTTGCCTGAATGAAATAACCCCAAATTTAGTAATTTTTAGGATAGGATAGCGGTCCAATAGGACCGCTAATTAAATAACCCAAACAGTCATATATTTTATCAGTCCAATAAGTATTGTGCATCCTTATAAATAATCTTTTTTAAACTCTGTCTTGGTAACAGTCAAAAGAAATAAAATTGTTTGGGAAACCATTCTCTTAATATCTGATTATTGTTTTTACCAAACCTTAAAGTAATTTGTTAGGACAACAGCAGGGTGGCATCCATTTATCTGATAAATTAAAAATGCTATCTACTTATTAGGCTCTGGAGCAAAGTGTATTGGGCTGTGAGATTAAATATCAGTTGAGTTGCAACATGTACAGCCAAGGACAACAGGAAAAATGTTTTACTTTGAACACTTAAGAAAATAAGTGGAAATGAAGCTGTGCTGGCATGTTGTATCTAAATTGACTGCAGATCAGCAACCACTTTGTGAACAGCTGTGTGAGAGAGTAGTTTATGGTATATGAATGACATTTCTGAACTTACAATTGCAAGGAATGTAGGGATTTTAGTCTTTATGGATTGTATGATCCGCAATGTATGGATTTTACAGTCCCACAGTACAACAAACAATTCACAATATCTGGAGAAATTGTTGCACATTAATGATTGGTGAGGGTACGGTAGGAACATTGATCAACGGATGAATTGAGAGGTTTGTCTTTAGTTTCAGGTCCTTTCTTCACAAGACTGAGCCAGGCCTCGCATCCCAGCAGATACCACATCAATCCAACTGTCAATTTGCCACTTCATTCTTCCCACACTTGTGAACAAGACCCTGAGAAACTGAAAAGCTGTCTCTCACCACCGATTTATAGAGTGCTCACAATAGAGTTATGTAACATTTAAATGTCATTACATACCCTATATTTACAGACCAAAGCCATGCCAGAGTGGTATATTGCTTAAAACATCTCTGCTTAACACACTGATGGGGTCAATGGAAATGTAACATCCTGGTGTTCACTACCACTGAACATGTGTGAAGATGTGGAGATGTTCAAAGTAAGGCAGAACTCCCCAAGATAGTTCATTGCGATTTTAAATGGTATTTTTGCTTGAAATAACCATCCCTGGTCAGAAGGCAGAGTGGTTTGAAACAAATGTCCTCTTGACTCAACTTGAGGTGTGAAGAGAGAATAATCATGCACTGCAACACAACAAATCATTGCCTGATGAGGCAAAAAAATAAATAAATCATATCAAGAGCTTTTTGCTTATCATCTTCTCCGGCAACAACAGCTTCAGCGTAGCAGTTTGCAGGGCTCTCTGCATGTCTTATTTTCAGACTAATACCATTGTCTGAGGGGCAGAGAAGAGGTCTTAAGTTACACAATCTCTCAGGAGATGGACCAAGAGAGAGGAAAGAAGAAAACGATATATCACCTCAGTGTGTGTTGAGAAAAATGAATTAATAAATTAAAGTCTTGGCAATGAGATATTATTGATTTCTGAGTAGAAAACACATTTCCAATGTGTCTTGGGATCCACTCTTTCTTGGCGATACTCTTTACAACAGCTTAAGTGTGTCCATCTAGATGTTGGAACAATGAGCGTTTATTTCAATGGACAGCAGAAACATGTCCCAACCATCTGTTACCCTTTGACAAAATGCAGGAAATGGGGACTTTGTTTTTTTTTATAGCACCCAAATCACCATTCATCTGTTAAAATGAATGCAGAGAATTGCAGGGAAAATGGTAATCTGTGTTTATGTCTAAGAGAAAGGGAGCAATGGATTCTGTTATTGCTGTTGAGTCCATTTTAATAAAGCCAGGGCAAACAAGCTGGTCATGATTTTTTTCAAAAATGCTTATTTCAAACATTATGTCTTATTTGTATAGAGTGTACAACCTAGCCTACCTATCTGAAGAAAATCTGTCTTTACCATTTCTTTTACACTGAATTGCTTAACACTATGGGTTTTGTAGGTTGGGCTGAATGTGACCTGTTAGAACTAAAGTCACCATTTTAAGAGACCTTGCTTTGACGTGTAGCAACAGTCGTGCTAAGTTATCAGCTTTCTTCATTTTTGGTCTGACAGTGAAGGCAGAGGTGAGGTGGGAAACCATGGATTAAAGATCATATCAAAGCCAGCAAATGAGCATGGTGAGTCAGGAGCGATGGCAGAGATAGCAGCTGAAGCCAGAGTTTGTGGATCTGTGGAGTGCAGCCCCATGGCTGCCATATAGACCAAGGACAATCAAGAAAATAGCATAATGTGGGGATTTTGTTTATTTCTAGTTGCTATGTTCAATGATCCAGAATAGAAGATTTTATGTAATATTATAAATTTAGCGACAGCTTTGTCGTCTCTTCAAGGGGAGTTTGTTTTGTACCTTAAAGCATGATCACATCAATATCTAAGTTTTTTTCCCTGCCAAACAAGTTCTATTTGATTAAGAGCTAGTTATTTTCTGGATTCTGTTTCTTCTGTTTTTACTAGGCTCGGGTACTAAAAACATGAGTGATCTGCTGGGAGCAGTTCTTTGCTGGGCCTAGGAAAGAGTTATGGTGACTACCAAACTGGATGAATGTTAAGACCATCTTGTTTAAAAATCCAGAAGGACTGTAGCATTTAATCTGTTAAGTCATAAAGTTTGAATAATAAATAAAAAGTTAGAGCAGAAGAACAGCTGTGCATGCTAATTTATCACCATCTTCCTGCTATTGAATGTTTTATATCACTAGTTGCATCTGTTAATGCTGCCACATGTGTTGCTTAGAGAGGCATTTACATTTGTCCTAAACAAACTAAATGATGAGAAGCTGTAGACCAGTGGTTCTATGCCTGGGTTTGATCAAACCCCAGGGGTTTGAGGATTCAGTCTCAGAGGTTCGGAAGAGGTCAAGACATGCCTCATATGATTTGTTATGACACGCCCCGCTTGGCCATCTTTGGCTACATTGGTTGGCCTACAGTATCTATGTTGCAGTGAATTTGGTGCGCTCAGTAGTTGGCTTGTGACCGCTGTAACAGTACACAGTGATTTCTTTCCTAATATTTGAATCCCTTCATACATAATAGGTCGAGCAAAAAATAGAAAATGGTCAGACAAATATGTACAATATGGATTCCTGAGTATAACGAAACGTGATGGGAGTCAATGTCCAAACTTCTAACTTGCCCCAACAGAACAAACATGTACCTATGTCTTGAATTTGAAAAAAAATATTGTTTTTTTGTTTCAATAAAGAAGGGTTTGGTGAATGCATGTATGGAACTGGTGGAGTTCAGTATACCTCCAGCAAGGTTAAGAAACACTGTTATAGATATTTTCATATGTTCTCATAAAGTTAGCTGGCATTCATAAATCTTGTTCAAACCAGTTTGTATTGCTGTATGTATGTTGGCAATTAGGAACACCAGTCTCATTGCCATTCAAAAGCTAAACTGGCAATAATATATCAGTTTGTAAGGAACACAAGAGAAATGCTGTTGATGGCTTCTTGAAGATAAACTGTATCCTTCCATCCTTAAAAAACTAAACTATGGTGTCTACATTAAGGCCTAGACATGGGCTAAAAGTCTAATATTTTTATTTGGTCCATTCTGTTGTTTTTGTTATTTTGGTGGTGCTGTTTTCCTTCCCTGTTAGCAAGGTTGTCCTCATGATACCAGAGCCTCAGATACTGCTGTTATGTTACTGCTGTCACAATCTACACAAAGTGTCCTACAGTGTCAACTCTGATACTCTTGACATGTTGCTTGTTTTTAAAAACAAAACAAAAAAAAACATTGCTGTGTTGTCATACTGGACTGTTTACTTTAGAACAATGAACAAACCTGAGCTTAAGACAATTTGCTTGCTGTTAAATTCTTATTTCACTTGTGGGTTGAAATGCACCACTTTACCATAAGAACATGGCACTGCATAAGGCTGCTGGACATAGACTGCTACATTAAACTGAATAAGCTTCCCTTTATGCTCATTTTTTATGCCAAGTAGTAGAGACAGAACAGCAGACTTTATGTGGTCTTTGAACAGAAACAGAGTATAGCAATTTAACTTCTTAGTTTCCCCACTGAAGTGAATTAAATGGATTTTAAAAAGCCTTTGTCAATGCAAAGAAGAAAGATGTAAGGTGACTAAATGATTTTTGGAATCTAGTAAGAAATCCCTTGTCATGTTGTGTTTTTGGAAGGTGAGGAAATTTGTTCCCCTCGAACTCCTTTTCTCTTTTATATTCAAGAATCGCTTAGCAAAGAGAAGATTAAGTGCACACATTAATCCAGGAGTCAGAGCAATCTTGTAATCCACTCAGTATGCTAATTGCCTGTTCTTTCTCCAGCAAAGGGGTTTACAGGCCATTTAATGGCACTGAGCAGTTGACAAAGGATATCCAGCATGTCACCCCCCTTCCCACCCTCCTCGCTCTTTCTATTTCTTACTTAGACAAGTTGTTGAACACCCACACAGCAGTCTTTTCTAGAAATAAGATTTTTTTTTCTGAAGCATGCTTTTGTGATTCCAGAACCTCCATTTATGTTGTATTACAGTAGAAGTAGGTAAAAAAGACCTGACTATGAAAATAAGAGTTGCCTAATAAGCTTACCATCCTTTTGACTCTGATGTTATTGTTCTGGGCTTTTTTCTTCAGCAAACTAATGTTTTTTTGTCAGTTTTTTTTATATCTGACAGTAGTACAAGTAAATAATAAAAGATATTTGAGTGCTATTGTCTGCATTACAGTCCCACCTAATGCCCAGGCATCCTTTCTGCCATTTTGCCTGTACACAAGGGGATCCCTGCAAGGTAAAGTGCAATTCTTTGCACTCTCCTGCCTGTTCAGTCTCCCAAGTGGCCTTCACAGCCCCTGCATGATGGATGTAGTTTCAGATCTGGTTTATCATATACTGATAAAACATCCTCATCAAAACATATTCACTGCCAGTGTAAGCAGATAAAGGTAGTTGCAGATAATTAGAAGATTTGAGCTCTGCGTCATTTATGGTGCCAACTGCCAAGGAACAGCGCTGTGATGGATGACTTGAACAAGACAATTCGGCATGAAGCCTGACTGCAAATGTTGCTGGTAATGACCGGAGTGTGTTTTTTAGATGCAGCTAATGACCATGACCATTAAGTTTAAATGACATTTTAAAAACCTGGGAAGTATAAGGAAATGAAGAAGTACCAACAGATAGACTGCTTGTCAGCAGCAAATATGTCAAGATCATCTGCAGGATGCCGTATCCACTTCACATGATTGACCTCCATTCAGAGTGGTGAGGCTGTCAGTCTTTTCACTACCGCCAAGTGTGAGGATGAAGGCTCATTACTACAAAACTGTCATCTATTTACATCAAAATCAACTAAGAAACTCCTGGGAAGAGAGGTGGTAGTATTGACACTTTTGCAGTAGACAGATAATCATTTCATGGGTAAGTTATTTTAATTTCCCAATGGTTGTATTTCTAATGTTTTTGTTTTTCTTTGGTTTGGAGGCTTTAACAGAAGGATATATATCTATATCTATATCAATATATGTGTATATCTATATCAATATATGTGTGTATATATA
>JBAMHV010000010.1:8846220-8857110 GCA_037177535.1 Pseudomugil gertrudae
GCCACCCTGCGGAGGAAGCTCATTTCGGCCGCCTGTACCCGAGATCTCATTCTTTCGGTCACGACCCACAGCTCGTGACCATAGGTGAGGGTGGGAACATAGAGCGACCGGTATATTGAGAGCTTTGCCTTCCGGCTCAGCTCCCTCTTCACCACAACAGACCGGCGCAGCGTCCGCATCACTGCAGACGGTGGCACTGTAAACAGCAAAAAAAAAAACTTTGATAAAGTAACAGAGTCTATGTTCTAGAGGAAAACACTTCTGTTAATCTAACTCCTGTTTTGACTTGGTGGAGCGAAATATAGCATCTGCTTTCCATCACTTTGTATTTTCCTCTCCATCATCATACAGCACTGTTTGACCACGTCACCTCAAGCTTGTCCTTAAATAGTTCAGTTTTTAATCAATATAGAAATAAGGTTGTGCAAACACTTCTTAGCTTCTTCTATGTCAAAAAGAGCAAAGCAACTGGCTCGACAGGGGGTCTGTTTAAATCCAGTCTTGTGAGACAGCACTGATCAGCATCTTTTCTCTTCATAGTTCACCATCTTCCTGCAAAATAATGATGGGCCTCAGGGGGAAAAGGTAAACAGTAAAAAAGTTGCATATCTTTTTGCTCTGCAGCCACCCTTGTAAGTCATCATCACCGAGCCAAAGCCTCTATTTCCAAACTCTGCAGGAATATCAATATGGATTTAGGAATCTCCCTGAAGCAAGGTCTTCAGCTAATTAAATCTGTAATCACTTTGTACAGTAAAAACACAAGCAGAGGAGAGGGATGTGCGAAGAAGAGGGGTGGCAGTTTAAACGAGGGCCAGTGGAATTTTATTTAACGAAGAGAGCTAATTAGGTCAGAGCTCTTTATCCTCATAAAGTAGAGAGGTTTCCTGTCATCTAGTCAGACAGCTTACAGTTCTTTGCCCTCAAACTGAGATGGACTCCCTCTGAGGGTGAAAAAGTGAGGAAAGGCACTGAGATGAAGACAGAGCACTGCGACTGCTGTCAAGGCTGCACCAGATATTTTACATTGTCTTCATTGTCTACTGTACAGTGAGAAACTTAATGGGATTCAGAGGAGTGGAGAGCGAATTCAAACCAAAGCTGGTGCCACAGAAATTTACAAGTCCATGGATTTCTTCCATCTTTCATCTGGAGAGAAGCAGGATGTCGTGTTGTTCACTGATGCCAAGTGTAAACATGACAAGATACCAACATCTGATTTTTCAGACCTAATTCATTTTAATTATAAATCACACAGCAAGAAAATGTGTGCAGTGCAACTTTTTAGCAATACAGTCCATCATATTCTGCTAGTTGTTCCTAGTTAAACATCTTCTATGAATGTGATAAGGACTTTATTTCATGTATTGTTTCAGGCTTTCATTCATGTTTTGATACTGCAGTGTTGTCGATGCCTGTAATGTGATTAGAGCTTTTTCTCTTTTAAACAGCTAACTATAGATTAAAATGACATCTCTTTATTGCATAATTAAAATCTGAATTTTCATAATATGAAGGAAGTATTAACAAAGTAATACTTTTTAGCGTGGGGCTCCACGGTGGGGGCTCCACGGTTCTCTCCGGGTACTCCGGCTTCCTCCCACAGGCACTTTGGGGATAGGCTGATTGGAGATAGGAGGAGGAATGTGTGTGTGCTTGGTTGACTTGTCCGGGGTGTAGCCCGCCTCTCGCCCGTTGACAGCTGGGATCGGCTCCAGCCCCCCCGCGACCCCGCTCTGGGAACAAGCGGTAGAAAATGGATGGATGGATGGATACTTTTTAGCGTGCTGGGGGCAGTTTAGTTTTACCACTGCTTTTGAACATTACTTTTAAGTCTGAATAACTGGGTTTGTTATGTTGTTGAATTATTTACTTTAACAGATGGATGTAAATAAATGATTATGCTTTTATTCAGCATCCTGAAAAGAAAGATTATGCCATTTTTGTCCAACAAAGAAGATCCTGGCGTAAAGAAGCCTGACATGAGTTCCTTGAGTCTCCTGTGCATTCACGTGAAAAGCAGAGATTTAATTCTGAGTTTACTTAAGCTAAAACAAAAGCAGCTAAATCAAATCTACACTCCAGAATGTAATGAAAACGGATTATTTTTATGGCAATAATGGGTCCTGGGAAGAAAGAACGCTCAAAGCTGATGTCAGTGATCAAACATTTGTTGATCATTTTATCCAGATATGTACTTATTTTTAATTATATGTTATAACATTTAACTGTGTACCCACATGTTTACTTGTGTCAGGCACTTTATGTATCTATTTGTTTGGAGTCTTGGTTCTGTATATCATCAGACAAGAAAGCTGTGTATATGATGAATGATGCTATATGGAGATGACCAGTGGAAGCAGATAAAATGAGAAAAAAAGATAAGGTGAGAACATAAACTCTTCAAATTTTTGTTTGTTTATTTCTCCATTCCATCAATACCAGTTGGTGTTGTGTTTTACATAGTTGGAAAGCCTGGTTGGTCACCTTTTTGTCAAAGTATGATGTTTAAGGATTGGGATTCGGTAGAGATAGGAACACAGCTAAATATTGGGTAGTGGGTCTTTTGTTTTAACTGGCATTTTCTGGCAATCTTCTTGTTGGTGAAGACAACATAGACTGAGCTATTAATCTAGGTCATGATAAAGAAAAACAATTGGTCGCAGTTTCTTTACATCAAACACACAGAGCAATAATGCTATAAAAACAACTAAATGCATACCTAATATAGCAGAAGTGCACAATTGGTCATATAAGCTCTTCATGCCAGCTTCAAGCCAAATCCACACACAATGAATTTATTGACTTCATCTGCTTGACCATCTACAATGTATTATATTATGATAGCTTGATAAATCAGTAAACAGAACTGATCCACCAATTCAAAGCTTAAATCTTTCTTGGATAACATTAACATCTATGGCATTGTGTAGCTTATAGCATTTGTAAAGCTATCAAGGGTATAAACTCTCATCTAAATTTTGAAAGCAGACAATGTCTGACATTTACCTTCCAAAAAATTAGACATTTTGGATTGTTTGGCATCTCCTTCATTTGCTGAATAAAGGTCACATGATTAAAACTCAGCTGTTGGGCCCCCTCTGGCAGCTCTGTGTGGTTCGAGTCCTGTTGCGTTCACTTTTATGGAATCCTGCTAACAATCATAATAATGGCAGTTACACGCTCAATGGAGCATTTACCTACACGGTTTAAAACAGAAAACACATTTATCACAAGCCTTAGTGATCTCAGAGTGGTGCAAGGTTTCAAGAGGGGTCAAAATAAATTTCTCCATATTGTAGCACAGTATGCGATTGATGAGGGTTACAGCACTGTTTTACCAGAATAGGTAGATTTTAACAGCACCTTATTAAAATGAAATAAACATAAAAGCATGCCACCCCATCAGTTCACTGTGAACATTTCCTTCTCTGTGAGTTGTACTTCTGAGGTGATGACTCTTTGCTGCTTCCATCCTCTGGGTTGCTCACATTTCTGTCTGTCCCCTGGGCTCTTTGTCTAAAGAGCCTGGACTGAAAAGGCAGGCGGGCCAAGCACAGTATGTCAGGGTTCGCCCTACCCTGGAGAAACATTCACAGCGACCTGATTTTTCTTTCTGTTGCTGCTCATATTCCCCAGATCGTACACTCACTTTCACCTGATCCTCTGTCAGAGTCAGTTTGTGGGGATAAATCTACTTTAACAGCACAGCAACTTAAAAAGTTCAGTAATTACACATGCAGGGTGGTCACAGCCTTAGTGCCAGGACGTTTGCTGATCTTCCAGATTTAGTCTCATTGTTAAATCTCTGAAAATAGCATCAATTATTAAGACTACTCATAGTGTCAGTGTGATCTGATTGCAACTGTTATCATGTAACACGTCACATCACCAGTATGACTGCGGGGGGGATGCATTGAGGAGAATTTCTCATCCCAGCTTGTCACATTTATCTCGCAGGGACCTGAATTAATATTAGTGATTTGTCCCCCAGTCACGTTCAGTCCCGTCTTTTCATTCCAGCATCTGGATTTAATTGGTGCTATGCTGTAAAGCTACAGCTGCTCGGCCTGTTAGGACAATAAATTACCCCAATTAGCAGTTGAACAAAAGAGGCTGCTTGACTCCACGGCACGTTATCATGCCTGAAGATTGCGGTACAAAGGAATGATGCTTCTCTCTGACGTGTGGTTGTACCCATATACCTGCTCCCATCATTTTACTGATCAAAGCAGCAATACAGCCTAGCGGACAAACATAGCAGGGTTATATTGTTTTCCATGGCTTGCGTCACTGGGTATTATTGGTCTCTGGAGCTGCGGGTGTATAAATTAAATAGAAAAAGTGTCAGTGTTTGAAATCAATTCTAGGTACGTTGTGTAATTGCTGGGTGGATGATTAATTGGTGTTTGCATCATGAGTTGTGGATACATCCAGGTTTTTTGGCAGCCGCCTGCCATATCGATGGCACCGGTAATGAAGGCAATAATGAGGGACGGTTCTGGAGGATGTGGAATGGGAGGAACAATAGGAACATCTGCGCCTCTCTATAGTTAGTGTAATTGAGACCATATTTCATTTTGCCGTGTGAAAGCAGGATCTAGTGTACTGCTGTCTTCTTCCTTTGAAAGATGAGGCTTTTATTTGCTGCTGTTACACTTTCAGCAGCTTTAGCAGCTCAGGTGGTCTACCTACAGAGAGGGATGTTGGGTAGCTGGCGCCTTCATGGCGGCCTCCATCTTCCACATCTCAGCTTGGACCATGCCATTCTTTTGCTTCACCACATGCTGTGAATGTGCCATTAAACCAGCCAAAGTTTGACAAGAAAAATGAAGAGTGCTATTTCCTGTGGCCTCGAGTGTCTTTGTGAATAATGAGTATGTTGCCTGGAACCCTCTGGTCTCTTTGTCTCTTTGCCGTCAGTTTTATTCTTCCCCTTGGAGTTGATGAGAAGGTGGACAGGTTTGTAGATTACCGCTTGAAAAAACATTATACGGGTAACCCAACAGAAGAGGATTAGCTGAAATATAAAGTAGATTTTAGCAATGAAATCCTTATGTGTCTTCTAGGACATGCTTCATATGAGAAAATGTATTTGATAGACTGGATTTTATGTAAGCCTCATTAACTGGCCATCTTTTAATAATAGTATTCTAATGCTAAATGTGTCAAGTCTTAGCTAAATCCCGCTCTCACAACAAGCCACGGAGAAGAAATGGGGACGCCAATGATGCTTCCTCACCGAGCTTCATTTTTCCAATTACTAGTGTGTGAGCAAACAGTCTGACATGACTGACCTTCTTCTCAGACCGCTGTGGTCATGACTGGAAGGGTCTCCCTGCTTATTATGACAGAAGTGTTATGGTAATAGAAGGAAAGTCTGCACCGCAGCGATAGCACCACAGGAGTGGATAGCCTATTATCCGCCACTGTGTGGTGGTAGTGATGGTGAGACAGAGGGCATTCTATCTGTTATGGTGATGATGCTTTTGGAACGGGTGGAGATATTATATATCAGCGGATGATAATGGGAGGAGAGAGCCTCCTCTAGGTTATGGTCATAATGCTGAGAAAATGGTGAAAAGGTTTGCACAGAATACTGTATACAGTGTGCCAGTGTGGGTAGACGGTGATAAATTAAGGGGGTTTTTTATTTTCCCTTTGTTGTAATAAGGGTTCTTCTTAGGGGGGAGGAGGAGGAAGAGAGGGGGGCAGCAGCCCATGCATTCACAGAGCGTGAATATCCAGGGAATGGAAGACAATGTGTTCATGTGTGCATATGACAAACAAGAGCCAGGCAGTAGAAAGAGAGCCTTAGTTAGCTGTCTGCTCGGCACTTCACCGCCCCTCTGATGTATGTTTATGGCCCATCATCTCTAGCCAATTACCCTGCCTCAGTGTAGGAGCACAGTGCCTTCTCATCACAGCCGTCAGTGTGCAAGTGTGAAGAGAGACGGCAACAGTTAACATTTCTGGACATCCTTGGAAAAAGCGCTCTTTTTTTTTTTCTCCTTAGGGGACTCTGGAGATTCCTTGTAGAAAGTAAGCCAGTGGGTTGCACGGTCCGTTGAGTTTACAGCTGCTTTGGGAATTGAAAGCTTGTTTATTGTCTGCATGTCCGTAGGTGGAAGAGTGTCTGCGCAAACTTTCTACATCTCATGTTTCCCCACGCACATCTAGGTTATGATCATTATGAGCAATATGGATCACTCCCAGGTTGACGTATTGAGGTGTACATGCAGTTGGATGCCGTGAATGATGTGTGATCTTATGTACAGCTGTGGAATAACCGTGGCATGTTGGATCCTTTTGTTTTGTAGGTACAGGTGAAGCAGATGTATTCATGCATGCCCTCCATGCCAACCAGCAGATTCTCTCCCACAAATTCATCTAAATTTTACAAGGTAATGTTTTTCTTTCATTCTATTTCTTTTCTTTTTGTTTGCATGTGTAACAAATGTGTTTTTATGCTACTTCAGAGCAGTTGCCTCGGTTTGCTTTTACAAAAGGAATGTTCAGTTGAAGTAAAGTGACATTATAAAAGGTAAACAGCATCAGACTCACAGCTCGGGCAGAATGAAGACCAATTTGCTTTTTGTAGAGATTTGTTTGTAACCTTCTTGACACAGACGAGAAGCCTTCCTTCATCATAAGCAGTGCTTATACTTTATATTTGGATGATTTTTAAACTGAGAATGGAGCATGGCAAGACAAGGACTTATAAATATAAATATATTTAGAGGGTTTTATTTTCTTCTTGGCTCCATATTCACGCTGTGTGACAGATTGAAACTGCAAAGCTGTGTTTGTGTTGGCTAGACGATGGAGCGCTCCTGCCCAGAGGGTTTATCAGGGAGAAAAAATATTGACCGCCAACAGTTGCACTTTGGTGTTATTGCTTTTCACACTTGTGTGATACAGACAGCAGTCGCCAACACAACAATTGTAAACCCGCAGCCATATTGACAACTGCATTGCTCTTCTTTGCAGGACTACATATCAAGCTTATGGTGTTTACTTTTCAGTTTATTTCTTCAGAGTGCTTTCTGCACAGGCAAACGGTGTAAAAGTGTTGGAACTCGGTGTGAAGTAAGCGATAGTAGTTCATTTTTAGGTGTCATGCAAAAACCCAAAGAAACCTTTAAATTTCTTTCTGAATTAAAGCTACAGACCTAACAGCTGCAAAGTGTGTGTAAAAAGTGCCTTTCAATATGCCTGAATGTTTCCCTCTGAACCAGCTTGTCTTGTAATTAGGACACATTTAAAGTCAATACATTGCTGCAGTATAAGAGTGTAGCTGTGAGTTCTCAGATATCACCACATGGCCCTGTGTTGTTTTAATTGTAACATCAGCAGTATCATATTTAATTGTTTACAATCCAGTAGTTGTAATAAACAGTGGTAGTGTGATAAATTGTTTATGAAGTAATTTAAGAATCTATTATTAGACTGCATCAATGAAGTTTTGTGTTTCTAAGCTAGCAGCTATTATGTTGTCACAGACATAAATGTTAAATATGGAAATTTAAAAGAGAATGTTTCAGTAATCGTATTACAAAAGTCCATTTACAGAAAAGTGTTCTTAAATTTAACTGCTACTTAAATCTGTAATTTGATTAATTAGTCGATCATTTATTTTAACCGACACACGTTGAAACCAATGGTTTTCATTGATTATTCCTGTGTTACATCTGTCCAATTTTAGCTCAAAATTTTAATGGTTTGGGATCTGAGGTTAAGAATTGTGTTAATTTCTGCTGAATACAAGATTTAAGTTGCTTAGTCAATAGTTAGGTTTCTCTTCTTTAATTAGGACACAGAATTGGACTGTGTGTAAACTAGTCAAGAACACACAGGATGTACCCATGATACCAGGCTTCTGAAATTGCCACTTACACTCAGAGAAGAGTTACAAGTGATCACTTGATCACTTTGATGGTAGTAAATGTCTTAAAATTCTAATTAGACAACTTTGCATTGACATGAATGCATGTGCTACCATCACAAATTTTGTAGCATTGTTTTCTCACAACAACAAAGATTAAAATGTAGCTGATTTGTGACAAACATGCATGGTACATGTATGGCATAAGTAGCTGAAAACTAACTCATACCAGTGGCAATGTCTCAGGTTGATGAAGTCCATGCTGCTTAAAACTCAATGCAACAAAAACAGCAGTTATGTTCTTCTCTAGATCCAACAGTCCCCATGTAGAACCTGATGAAGAATACAAGTTGTACATGATTACAAATAGGCATGTACTAGTATGAAATTCTGACAGTGTGATAACCTTGAACAAATATTTTATGTCTTCAATACTGTGGCATTCTGACTATGCTCTTTAATATTGTCTTTATAAATGTCAGGATACAAAAACAAACTTATACTTCATCACACACACCTTCAAACCAGTTTTCCTCTGCATCACTACAGATAGCACATCACTGTACCCCACTCACTAGCTCCACCAAGCGACCACCACTGCCGGAATATATATAGACAATATCTCCCTCAGTCACACCTTTTTCTCATATATACCTCATTCCAGGACATATCACCAATAGGTTCCACATCCAGTATACATAGTCCCTGTCACTAACTTCACTTCAATAAAACTACAGCAGACTACTGGTAAAACACTTAAGATGGCACTTTTAAAAATCAGACCTCTTTTAAATAAATCTTTTATTGTAAAAGAGTTGATCTCAATTAATATGGTTGACTGTCTCTTTTAAACTGAAACCAGACACATCCATTTTTCTTACAGAGCTTACAGCCTGCCCTCCAAATATTAAATTATTATTCTCTACTAGAGATGGAAGGAAAGGTGGTGGAATTGCTTCACTAGCTCACAGCTCAATTGCAGCAAAAAAGGCATTATTAGATAAAAATTCTTCATTTGAGTACCATTCATTTGTTTTTAGCTGCCCACCAGTCTTATGCATTACAGTCTATCAACCACCAAAAACCTTGCATAAAATCCTTTGTATTTTATGCAAGAGCTCTCTAAGTTTTTATCTGCTGTACACTGTAAGTACAATAAGATTTCAATAACTGGTGATTTTAACTTGCATATCGATAACAGTGGTGATACTTAAGCCAACAAGTTTAAAAATCTTTTACAGGATGGGTTTCAAACATGTAACACAGACTACTCACAACATAAGACACACCCTGGATTGGTCATATTATATGGTCTATCCACTGGTGTGTCCTCGGTTGTCGTGTGCTGCTGCCTTTGTAACAGTAGATCACCAGATCTTATTAGACAGACTCAGAAACCTTGTGGGCCTCTCAGGTACTGTTTTAAGATGGGTTTTATTTGAATATCCCTCAGAGAATAAAATATCTATCTATCTTAATCCTATTTTTTCATAAGTATACTTTTCAGGAACTTGTAAAAATTAAAGTGGGAGCATACTCTATAAATACACTGTGAGCATGCATAGGGTCAAACCAAAAAATAGATTAGGGCGAACTTGCAGTCACATGTTTCCAGTTGTTGATGTCTCAAATTTGGACGGCAAGTGTCCAGTAATAACCATTGAGTGCCTAGCATATACACACAGAATGAAGCATGGATTACGCATAAACACACTCACACAGCAATTATCTGTGGATGGTACCCAACAAAAACCTCTATCTCATTATGTCTCTGGTAAGTTTACATCAATCTATTACTAAGCGCTCAATATCATCTCTAGCATTAGCCAGAATGTGCTGTGTTTATGTGAAATCTATGAGTAGAAATAAACAGACAGTGCCCAGTTACATTATATTTTATTTAATAGTATTTGTGAAACCACAACACAAAAGAAACAGAAACTCAGAACATACGTTAACGGATGCTGCGACTGAGCTGCAGCTCTATGGCCACAGCCGGTAAGCTTGGCAATGTGTCACAATGTAGTAAATAGTAACTAATCCAGTCAGCCGTTTCCTGTGGGAAAACTAATTATTTTAACGGTTTTAAAAAGTTAACGTATTAATATATATTAATTTGTTTTTTGTAAGTGACTGTGGTAGAAGTGGCATAATGTCCTTCCATGTGCCCATTTCAAGAAATTAATTGACTTCACAGAAGCAACCACACCTCTACGTTGTCCATTAATTTTTGATTATGCATACCTTGTTGGGCATCATTCTCTACATAAGTAGCCTAGTTTGAAATAAAGTGCTGACCACATAATCTGTTGCAACTCAGTGACGTCAGCTACACGTCATCCATACATGGAAGTTTTCATACATTTTAGAATATTTCCAATGTTTCTGCCTATATTTAAAAAAGAACTCCATGATGTAATACAGTAGGAACATAGTCACCATAAATGTGTTTGTTTTTCATTTCTAAGTGGTGCACTCAGATGAATGAGACATTATGACATTATAAAACAGCAGGTACATGAAACGGCTTCAATCAAGGTGATCCACCACATTCTCATCTGTGAAACTGACATGGCAATATGGCTAAACATTAAAGATTCATGCTAACAGCTGTTTCTTCTACAGGAAAGCATGTCACAAAGCATGGCTGTGTGCTTTGATTTCAAATTGTGAAAAGCCTTAAGAAGCTGCTTTTCTGCAGTTAAGGCTACTGTATGAGGGCAGGGTGTAAGCCCGGTTATGCCTAGACACAGTTATGGAACTAGAGAAAAAAAGTCACTTTGGACACAGTTTCCCATTGGATTTAATGGAAAACTGTGTCAAAACTTTTGACTCATAGTGCATATTTATATATATGGAACTTTTCAGTAACTTTATTTATAAGTTCCTGAAAAGTATACTTATGAAAAAATAGGAATAAGATAGATATGAGATCTGGACTTTCACTGCTCCGCTGCTGCAATACCTTTTTTCTTCTTTTTAGACATTGTTGTAGATTTGCTGCT
>JBAMHV010000010.1:8873790-8886042 GCA_037177535.1 Pseudomugil gertrudae
TATATATATAGTCTTTAAGCATTGTGGTCCTGTGGTACACACCTGACTCAAATTAGATGAACCCAAAAACTTATGAATTTTTAAGTAATGACCCATTATTAGGTGTGTTGGAGTATGGACACATTGAAAAACTTGCAGGATAGGGGCCCTTAAGGACCAGAGGTGGACACCCTTACAATTACTTGGCTTTGGTTGTGAGTAGGCTCCACAGACAGATTTTGGTTACCATTACTTCTTAACCTAAAGGAAGCCAAAAGAAGGGACAAAAATGCAATGTCTCCTCAGAAAATGTACATTACAATGTGTTCAAAGATTTCTTTTTAAGTTTTGATCACCTAATCCATTCTTAGTGTTTATATTTGAGGTGTCTATCTTTAAAAGTAGTAATGTTAACTTGATACTCCACAATAACAAATGGTGATACAAATACATCTAGTTCCATAACATTGTTTATATCCACATTGATTTTTCCCACTAGTCATATCTTTTCATGTCTAAGGAAGGAGTGATTAGCACTGTTGTGAAAATACCAGAAAATGTAATGAAAGCCTGCGAGTTAGAGTATCAGAAATAGGATTCAACAAACAAAATAATCAGGCAGGGGTGCTACAGGAGGAGGTACACACCTATGAGCCTGTGCCAGGCAATTTTCTACTCGGCTACTCATATCCTACAGGAAATGACAAAAAAGCCCTGGCTGCCGTTGTTGAGGACAATTTAGTGATTATGGGGTTGATAGCTACATTCTGCCATTTGATAGTGGCCACAGCTCCCCCTTTTAAGACTAGTTTGGCCAGCTCACTTTGCTCCACGCACTAAATAAGTCCCACTTTCATCCTACTCGCTCTTTATGGTAATTACTGATTTCTGTGTTTGGGGTGGTGCATAGTAGACAGAGGACTAGATGCAACATTACGATGTGATGAAAGTAGCCATTTCTTTGATGAAACCAGGTTGTCAGTGAGGCTTTTTCTGTATTTACTATAAATACAGCCCTCTATTTCAGTGCATGCGACAATTTTTAGAATAATTTGTGTCCTGTCCTCCATCCAAAGCAATGCAACACGAATGCAGAAAAATGAGCAGAAATTACTGGAATGTGTTGACGATATGAGTTAATCTTCTTGACACAAGTTGTCAGGATAGAGATGAAATAGCTCAAGAGCAGTTTCTTCCTACTGACACATTTCTTAGGTTTCTTCTGCAAAAACTGAGCTCAGCTTGGTCCCTTTAAAAAAAAAACACTTATTTTTCTTTGGTTAATTAAAAAATCTCCAGTTTATTTATTGATGTTGTCAGACTCATTATTTCTTGTTCTGGTGAGACAGTTCTTACATTTCACCCTCAAGTGAAACATACTTGTTACATCAAATCTTAAATTTGACAAGGAGCCCTGGGGAAAGTCAGACTGTGACCCTGTTTTAATATGCTGCCTCAGGCAATTTTTGTGCTGCAATAACATTCTCTCACACTGGTAGCCTGACAACTGATGTGGAAGCAACAAAAAAAGGATGTAACACACCAATAAAATGCTTTGAACCTTTCATAAGAAGCCCAGTGAGAGACAAAAGCTTGGAGGGAGTTTCTTAATTAACCTTACCAACTAACTGTTTGACACCCAAAAATGGTTCCTATTCAGCCCGATATGATCCGCTACATCTAAAGATTGATTCAGAAATTGTCTATTGAATTTAGCCTTCCTGTTGGTTAATAATCTGAAAGTTGTTACCAAGTTAACCAGAGTAACAACGCTAAAAGACTGAATGATGGGAAACAGAAAGTGAGGCTAAACGAAAGAGAACCATGAGCAGGATATCGACACTGAAAGCAAAATTAGAATTGATTTGCAGAGAAATGGGGGTTGCCGTCTTGCAGAAGCAGCAGCTCCTGTGAATTCCTAATCCGGCGGTCTTTGAGGGAAATCTCTGTGGCAGAACCGTTCTCTCATTACTCTCCCAGACAGGCTTGCAATCTGCAGCAGATTGGAAGCTAGACAAGCATCAGGCTGTATTAAGATTCAACCTCTCTGTGATGTTGGCAGACCATGGGCCTGATGGGTTCCTTGTAAACAGGCATCACCAGAGGACATCTTGGTTTATCACATTTTGAAGTCATGAGAAAAAAGGATAGGAAAAAAACATGCAACATGACTTGAATTCGTGTTGACATGACGGACGGTGGAGGTACAGTGTAATTGTTTCAACTGTTTCCGTCGTCTACATTTTTTTTCCCAGCCATTTAATTAGGCTCAGTGTGACGGAAGTGTTGCTGCTTGTCATGATAATGGGCAGCGACACAGGCCCAGATATTCAGCAAGGGGTTATTTTTTAATCCTCTGTCCCCTACAGTGTTAATTGGACAGCAGGAACACAACAGTAAACAGAACTCCCTCTGTAAGAGCTTTCGTGCAAGGCGGCAGGGATGCAGTGAAATCTAAACTGAAGTGACGCAGACTGACTGGGCCAAGGGGAAAAGAAAATGAGCTTTTCCTGGGGAAAGGGGGAACCTTTGAATAGGCAGATTGACAGGTTGAGCAGTCGGAGGAGATGGAAAGCACTTGTTGCCGCTCGGACGCACGGAGAGGTCAGATGCCAGGCTGGCAGCTTTGCTGAAGTGGCTGCAGGTTTCTGTGTGACATTCTTGTCAAATGTTTGGCAGCGGGATCTCTCACAACAACCGCAGCAGGAAGTTGACAGTTAATCTAATTTCACCAGCCTCAATCATACGCGTGGCCTCAGGGGTAGTTGTTTTGCCTTGATGTTAGAGACTGTATAGACAGAAGTCTCAGCGTGGGGGGCTGGGGGTATGAGGAGAAGCCTTTTACAGTGAAACAAACAGGTATATAGCACAAAGAAAAAAAAAGCACCTGTTATCTCGCTTGTATGTCACTGTGGTGATGACACAGAAGAAATTGCTTTTTATCATCAAAACCCCACAAGCAATACAGCAGCGAGAACAAAGGCAAACCATGACATATGTCACTTAGAGGAGAATAAAGAAAATGACTATCAGTGCTTGTGGCAACCTGTGCACAGAAGATGTGTCTGCAGTGGGTCTAATTTGTGTTGGAGAAATGGCTGCTTTAACTGGAAGTGGTTATAGAAAACAAAAGGCTACAACAGTACCGTGTAGTTGCTATATTTAGTGACAGTACTAAGAACTATCTAAATGATTTCCATTTGGAAAAGCTCATTTTTCAGTGACTATAATCATTTTTTTAAAGGAATGAAACTAAACCTGCCTCAGCCATCTCTGTTACCTGGTTTGGGTGTGTAATCCCAACATTGTTTCAAGTTTCTTACCATTTAGCTATGCTCACTATATCATTGTTTTGCAGTCAGTTTATTATTCGCCAGTGGAACTTAAAACGTATACACAATCTTTTGTTTGTTTGTTTCTCTGAACTTCAAAGGGATAAGAATGTGTGCTGTATGTTGTGTTTTATGTAGAACGCATAAAAATAAACACCTTTCTTGCTATAAATAAAGTATTTGGCAATTTTACTTGTGTTTAATGATAGTTTTAAGAGACACAATCTAGCCTTTTTTGTGATTTACTGAATTCCTTTGTCTCAATAGATCATCTACATGTTCCAAGGTTACGGCACTACTAACCCCTCTCTGTGACATAAATTCATTACAGCTGTTTTAGGGACTAAAATGAGACATTTGTCATTTTTCATTGCATGTTTGGAATTTTCTCCTCTCCACTGTTGCTTATCATCAGTGTATGCTGGAATGCTGAATGGAATGCTGAATGGAAGAGAATATTCAAATCAATCAGCTGCTTAGTATAAACTGGCTTATGTCAGCAGATAATATTTTAGTTACTTGTACCACAATGAATTGGACTAAATTAGTTTATCTTGAAGTGCCGATGGATCAATAGATATACACATTCATCCCTATTGTGGAAATGAGTATTTTCCAGGATTTTGATGAAGAAAGATTTTAAAAATATCAAATAAATTTTAACTCATTATAACAGATTTTGTGCAAGTATTAAATGTTTCCATACTACAACACATAATTAGATATTAAAATTGTGCTCCCCAGCTTGTTGTCAAGTTCTGCACATATCTGTTAATAATCGATAAATTTTTATCAGGTGTGTTGCTGCAGAAACACATCCAATACCTACAGGAAACTGGCCATCATGGATCAAATTTGGATATGCCTACATTATAGGTGATAAGGAACATATTGGCAGTCTTTATCGTACAGTCTAATGGTTGCATAGGAACAAAGGATCTCTTTAATGCCAATACATTTTTATACAAATCAACCATCAAATCAACCAACTCTTGGCCAGGACTCCCTAATCTTAATTGGACTTTCCTGGTTAAATAAAGGAATAAATAAAAATAAATAAATAAAAACAATAAATAAATTTTATTTAATCTCACATTCTGAGAATGTGATTTAATTAAGCTGTCAATGAATTAAAAAAATGACCCTCCAAAAAGCTGTTTGACTTTTTTGATGATTGCGACTCATTTACGCAGAATGCTTTCATTCAGAGGTCCCAAACTCCAGATCTCTTGGGCCAGTGCCCTGCAGGTTTCAGATATTTCCATCCTGCAACACCTGATTCAAATCAAATTGTTCTTTAACAACTTGTAGTCAACCTCTAAACCTTTTAACAGCATAATAATAGATATATTCATTAAAACAGGGGCAGTTTGAATGATGAGAAGTGCATGAAATAACGAGGAGCTATGGTACTCTAAAATACACCTGTGCGTCACTGGTGATCCCTGTGGTACTAATAGCGTTAATGACCTATTAATGTAATTCAGGTGTTTTGCAGCAGGAGGTAATCTGAAATCTGCATGACACTAGCCCCAAGAGGTCCAGAGTTAGCAATCTCAGCTTTAGTTTTATACTTCTGCCAGACTTTCCTGACAAAAGGCCTACATTTTTAATAAAAAAAAATAAAAATTGTGACAAAATGATAAAAAAAAACTGAAAATGCATTTCCTCATGGAAGGATGTTGCTGACAAACATGTTAACACTTTTACAAGATGCTAATATGTCAGTTTTTTGGGGGAATTCTACCACAAACCAAACCCTAAATTGATCTTAGTATATTTTTATCCAACACTGTCAAGTTAGATGGCATTAGGTTAGCAACATGACCTGTTTAGATTTGCTGGAGCAAACAGTATTAGCAAAAGCACCATGAGTTGTCACTCAGTTGTCATAATTGGGTCACATCTGCCCTCAAAGGCAGGGCAGAGGAATCACATAAACAAAGTAATTATGTTTTAGTCGAGTTGATAGTGTGCAATTCCAGCAGACCTGCTAGGGGATGTTTGATAAACAGGAAAGAGATGTCTGTTGCAGGTTCATTTGATACAGCTCTGCCTCAGCCACTTTGGAATGAGCTGATAGCAGGAATGGATGCTGTTCTTATCATTTATTAAAGCCTCCATTATGTTTTGTTCTTGACAGGCTGTACCTTAAAATTGTTCCCATGCCACAGTAACCGCACTTGCAAGCTTATATTTATTATGACAAACACTGTAAATATGAAACTATGTTTCCTTTCTTTGATTTAGTGTTTACAGTGCAGTGTTGTACAAGTAATATAATTAAAACTCTATAATTAAAACAAAACTCTTACTAAGTGAATCGGTAAACTGCTTTTTACATGTATAAATGACAATAGGAACATTTGTTTTTCATTGAACATACAGTTAAATATTTGTATTTGATATGCAAACAGAAAATAGATTTATATTAAATAATATTCAACTGAATGCAGTGAGCATATTTTTCATTTACCGTGCAAACCATGGTGTTGAGGAATATAAGAATTAATATGCATAACTGATGTACTCACAAAATCCCAGATTGGCATTTTAATGCTTCCATTATCTGCTGAGGGAGAGACGGCTCCCCTGTGCAACTAATCTTGCTGACTTGTGTATATCTATCAGTGCCAAGGCTGAATGAAAAGCTGCAGGGGTGAAAAACAAATGATGAAAAGTGCTTAATTAGTAAATGAAAGATAGAAACTGCAGCTTCTCATGGTATTATTTAGAGATTGTACCACCGATATAGTGTGTCAAATTTGAATAAACTCTTTGCAGCAGTTAGCAACTTTGGTAGTCCTCTGGGATACAAACAGTTTTCCATTCATTCCAAATCAAATGAGCTATAGCTAAAGCATGGCCCACAACCGAGGCATTTAACAGCACAATTAAATTCCAATGGCCTAGTATCTATTGAGCAATTAACCTTTGGTAAACCAATTACTATTGAGTATGTGATGACAAAAGTTAGGTCCTTCAGGAAACATGTTCTGTTTTAATAGACAATCTAATGCCATATAAAAGATAGAAATGTAGAGCACCCTATTAGCATAGCTGTGCTGAAACACTGCCAGTGAGATTCAGCCTGAGTATTGATTAACTGGCACAAAGCCGTCTCGCCGACTGGCTTGGTGAGGAGGAGACAGCAAATGGATCAAATAGGATTGAGTGAAGTACGGAAAAGTCAGGGCATCCAATCCGTTGAGAGCAAGTGTAATGGACAGTATCCATGCCAGGCTTCTCTGGTGGTCCACATGGAGCTTTTAGCATGTCGTCCCACTGGCTGTTCCATCATCCATTGGGTGCCATTCTGTTGCATGTTTCAGGTTTTCAAGGCATGCAAATTGAGCCACCATAATCACATGTAGGTATCTCTTGATTTCCTCCTTATGATGATTCCGGGTAGCTTGACATCTCTATGCACACCCTTTTCATTCACAATGCACTGTGTAAATATAACACACTGGCTGCCATTAAAGCATACTTAGTCATCCGAATGGCATTCTAAATGACATGTTGATTTGTCACTAGAGGGCCATTTGTCATTTTAGTTGTGACTCCTACAATCTGGACAATCCCCAGTCCGTTATGGCCCTCATGGATATGAAGCAGCTGAGCTATAAATTTATCACTGGCAATGCCATTACCTTTAGCTTGACGGCCCTCAAGCAATGGCAGTGCAATAATAGAGAATAGATTTTATCCCATATGGGGCTGAGGCTTTCACTTGTACCTTATTTGCTCCTTCCAGCCTCCAAGATAAAGGAGAAAATAAGGTAGCCACTGAAGTGTTATACCTACCTTAATGATAGGTTTTAAACTGATACCGGTATTGACTCAGAAGCCTCGGGGGCATGCCTCTGTATCAAATGCAGTATCATAAATGAAGATCAAGAGAGCTGGTAAGTTTCCCTTACACTAACCCAAAGGAAAACCAAATCAGGCTCTGCACTAATGAGTTATATAATTACATTTTCTGTTGCGAAACAAAGACCCTCCAGTGAAATCATAGAGGAGATGATGAAATGTCTCAGATTACAGAAGTATTGACTATGATCATGGTTTCTGCATCTCTGACATATTTTTGATGTTAAGGGACCAAAGCAGTGGCTGGTTTTGACCTTATGATTTGACTTCTAGATCAATAATGATAATACAGGTTCATCAATGGTTTGTCCCAAGGGGAGCACAGAGAAAGACTCTGTGTCTCTTTGTGATGCATTGTGTAGAAGATGTCATCCAGAATATCATTTCCTGTGTACCACCTCAGTGTGGTGATGATATGAGCTGTTAATGAAAAAATCAGTGGAGCCTGTCAACTGTCATCATATCCAAATGAGGCAGAAGGAGGGGTGGGAGATGCGGACTAGATGAAGCACATTTTTTATCCTTTTTACACATAACAAGTCTAATTAGAATAATTGTTTCAAAAAGAACTTGTGACTTGAGACTTGAGAATTGTTAAAAAGCAGTAAAGTCCCATTAGAATGCTGATGTGAAACCGTTACAGCACACAATTTACCGCCTGCAAAAATGATGACATCTAGTCAAGATTAGCAAAAAATCCTTTCATTACATGACTTTCTGATTTTTTTAAGCCCTATTTTTTTATTGTGCTTTTTCCAGCTTGTTTGCAAAAGAGCTTTAGATCTGTGAATATTAGGTGATATTGGTGCAACAGCTCTGCTTCTGTTAGTTTCACTAAATGGGTAGATTAAAATGCAAGGCAATGTTCTGATATGACCTTGATTAGGACTGTACTCTGAATGGGGCATTGCCATGTAAACAATCAAAATTATAAATGCGACAGTTTGCAGTTTTTTTTGGGAAATAATCCTCCCAGTCCTTAGCTTTTAGTTCTTGGTTGAACACCCATAACTCAAACCCAGAAAGTATTTTGTATCAGATGTCCTTTTTTTTTGTCTCGCCTGTCTTTTCATCCTCAACAGTCACCCTACCGCCTTTCTTTTCCTGTAACGAGGTTCATCCAACCATAACAGCATTTTTGTTTTTGTTCTACACATCAGTTACCACATTTAAAGTTGACTCCGCATCCGGCTGCACTTTGTTCAGGCAGTAGCACATAACAATATCACGGATGCTCCAGTAAGCTTACAGCCAGTGGATGTGTGATACATCATGGAGTAGTATTATTGGAAAAGGACCTGAGGGTACTTCTAAGATGAATAACCAAAGTAATTTGCTTCATTTATTGCTTGCCAAACTAGACAGAGTGGTTTTATTTATATTTACCAACACAAACTGATGCTTTACAACACAAACTGTTGGTTATTAGCTATGCTTTATATGACTTACGCTGCTTTTTGAGAGCACGGTCACAGATCAGATTTCACAAGAATTAGCAACACAAGTCCAGCAGAGTTCATTTAAGATCTTGCCTGCAGTACAATGACAACATTAAGAGAAGCCTGTGTTCTCTGTGTTTTAAGGGGGCAAGTATAAAATTATGATTTTCAAAAATGAGAAAAATTGCAGTTATATTGAGAGACTTGAGGCAAGCATGAGTCACTAGTAGGAAAATGTTCTGTAAATAACCAATGAGAATGTCTTGGTGCCTGTAATTGGATCCTGGTAATCCTTAGAAATGTTCAGACTTAGTCATTACAGGGACATGTATCAGTGACTCGCCAGATTATTCTGTAATCATGTAAAGGCACCTGTTCCTTTGAGTTGTTTCAATTTCAAGATTTGGCAACGCAGGTGAACAGTTGTATAAATGGGATACCTCTTATTCAATTCATGTAAACACCTTAGTTGAAATGTTGTTCCAGATTATTATCAGTTTGGGCTGGATAGAGGGTATATGTCCACCAGCTGGACCGAGATGATGAAAAAACAAAGTGTTGTACTACATGTCACACTTCTTGCTGCTTTATTAGAACAAACTCATTTGTTTCATAATAATTATGTATTGGTGTCAACTCACTAATGAAGTGAGGTCAAAACTCGGTGAGAAAATCCTAAAAGTCAGCGGATCTAATAGAGTTAAGAAATTCAGCAAAGCGAGTTCTTGAATATTTCTAACATTTAAGTGACTGCTTGGTGCCTTCGAGTGCAGATATCATGGGATGATGGGTGTGCTTGTTAAAGGTTGCATGGAGCTGCTGGGTTCACCCTTGTCAGAGGGCCTATTCCTCCATTCCTCCCTCTACCTCCCACCCTGTCTTTCTCACCAAATGGTCCTGAATGAAGTGCAGAGCCTTTGCTGTGGAGCTATAGTCTGAGAACAGCATGACTCCTGTCCTCTCCACACCTCTTCACCCTCATTATCAGCCACCATCTGTCCGACCTTACCCTCACATCACTCCTTTCCACCCAGCAAGCACATCAACGCTCCCCACTCACTCTCCACTGGCACTGTAACTCACAAGGCAGACACAGCTGCCATTTCCCAACTTCTACATTTGTCCTTTTTGGCCATGTTTTACAATCAGTAATCCATTTTTAAGTCCTTCTCACTGGAAAAAGCTTTGTTTTACTTTTTCCAACTTAAACACTGATCTTGAAAGTGGTATTAGGACTACTTTACATCAGATAAGTTAATGTGTTATCCTCTGCAACCTTCTGTAGTACTTTATGGACACAGATGTCTTACAGACTTCTTTCAAAGTCATTCATTTCAATTGACTGGCCCAGGGTGGGTTTTGGACTACCATGGGTAGCTTTTTGGTGTCAGTAGTTTGACGACAGCTAGTTGTGCTATCGGGCCTGGGTTACTGTCTTCATGTTGTCTAAGACTTTGTCTGCAGAGCGAGCTTACAGCCAGAGCTGGGAGAGAGTGGTGGGCTTCATCCGCTCGTTCTGACAGATAAACAGGATTTTGTGCCTGGCACGCTGAAGATTGTCAGCTCCAATCTCTTGAGAGAATTACAACCGGCACTCAGTGCCGGGACACCGGCTGAACAGACAGGGCATCGCGCCTTGTGTACAAATGAGTGGGAGATGCTGATTCCCTCGTTGAGTTTATTCATGGCTGGTTGAGCCAAGGGTACAGTTCAATGTACTGACAGCTTGGTTTTTCTGCCATCGTGGCCTATTTCTGTGCACATTATAAAAACCCAGAATTCAAATGTCACTAGGTATTTGTAAAACCAATGTATTTGTAGTTTGAGTTTAACAGAACAGTTGATGTGTTTGATTATTAATCATAATTTGTGAGATTTTTACATTTTCACCCTTTTGTCTGACCTAGTCTTGTCTAAGAGTCTGCACCACAGAAGCAGTAGGAAAATAAAGGATTTAATTGCATAACTAGCATAAATGTTTATCAAATAGCCTCCACAGTTAATATTTTTCTGTCCAAGCTTGTGAAACCCCAAGTTCAGCTTTTGACCTTTATGTTCAGAAAAGAGCCACATAAGTCACTTTGCTGTCTTTGTTAAATGTCAGCAGTTAGTGTCTCAAAGCAGTTGCTGACAGTTTAAGTTATGTGGGCTGGATATAAGGCACCTCTTCATCATTGTGTACTTCAACCAGGTTGGTTTTTCCTCTCATGAAGATGGTTGCTTTTTGATGCTCTCTAAATGAATTGGAACCATTTGGCTGAAGGGCTCCTCTGGCACTGAGTGGCGTTACCGAGAGATAAGGGAACAGAGACGTGACAGGCCATATTAACCAGCCAGCTTTCCTCCTGATTGGATAATTGCTGTGTGACTCGCTTACGGAAGGAAGCTTAGCACCTGATTGAACTGTCTGTTTTTTTTTTGACAAAACTTCCATTTTTAGTTATTACCAAAGATATCCTTTGTTTTTTGTTTTGTTTTTCTATTTCTGAGGTTCGTATAATTTTTTTTTTTTTTTTTCACTTACGAGGTTGGGTTAATGATCATTTACTGTAGAAGAGATTTGAGGGAAAGGGGCAGTGGAAAGGGTTAAGTGGATCAATGTCCGTGGCTTTTTTCAACCCTAAAGCAAAGATGTTAATCTAATTTAATGTCTGATGGAGAAAGGGGGCACAAAAGAGAGAGAGAATGAATTACATTAGATTTCACAAGGGACTAAATCAGTAGGTTGCTATTGCATGGAAATCTGACAGTTTTTCAGATTCTTACTATCAATGACACAAAGATTTGGTGGAAAGAGTTTTAGGAATTAGTATTTAAAAGAATGAGATGCAAATTATTAATGTTTGATCAGTCTGCTGTGTCATTTTCTGTCCCTATGAGATCCACCAGTAAAATTTTGTGAAGTATATCACTAAAGCCCTCTTGGACATCACTCATTGTGGTTGTGTTAAACATTTAAAAGGATAATAGGAAGAGCTGAAAATTTTTATTTTCTGCAAGTTAAAGTGACTTTTTAGTTTTGTTTGGATTAAAGTACACAAAATTGCAAAGATATTAAAGAGAGATGTCCAATATTATCTGCATACCATCATCTGCATTAAAATGGGATATCAGAAAATACCAGTATCGGTTTTTACTTTTCTTTTAATAATAATTTTTACACTGCTACAGCCTCAACTCTGCTAGGGGAAAACAACATTAATGACAAAACAATGAAATGGTATAACAACATAATTTATTGACCAATCAATCAAGCAAAACCTACATAAACCAGGGCAAAATACTAGAGCCTGGTTACAAAACTAAACACTATAAAAGACTACAAAAAGTCTCTTTTAAAGAACATAAACCAGGGCAAAACAATAAGCCACCAAAGTTGCAACGCTCGCTAATGGCAAGCTGTTTAGAACCTGTCCCGATAGTTTGTCAGCAGTGTGGCTTTACAGCAGGTGGGCAGATGACTGGGCCAATCACGGGCAAGGTACCACACATCCAGCCAATTGTGAACGAGTGATGGCACAGTCGGATATGTCTGGTGGAGCCAGGCAACCGTGTATGAGGGATGGCACAGTCAGATGCAAGGAGAGGAAATATCCATATAAATATCCATATCTATATATACATATATA
>JBAMHV010000010.1:8943819-8965186 GCA_037177535.1 Pseudomugil gertrudae
GACAGACAACGTCACTTTTCGCGCCTTGCAAATTTCCGGGCAGAACACTGGAGGGCGCTAGGGGTCCGTTTCGCTTAGTGTAGTTGTGAACGCTATATATATATATATATATATATATATATATATATATATACACAAACACATATATATATATACATATATAGGTTTTACAAGCGCACTTTGTTCTGAAGAAACAAGTTGAAAAGGAAACAATGACCACATAAAACCCGCTTCCCTTTTTTGAGGAAATTTCCAAATATGTTCAGAGTAATTCTTCTGGAATAAACATTGAGAACATCAAATTAAATGTGTTCTTAAATGTAAAAATTGCAATTATCAGTCCTGATAATAAGCACTTTGAATTACATGAAAAGTGCTATACAAATAAACTTGCCTTGCCTTACTGTGGATAAACAAAGTGCTCATTTAAAATTTATATTTTTTTAAATAATAAGAAAAACAAAATTTATGTGATGGCAAGGCAATCTTTTCAGGATGTATCCTGCCCTCCTTTCCTGCTAATTGCTGAGATATGCTCAGGCTTCTTTTTGACAGTGAACTAGAATCAGCAGTAAATGGATGGATGAATTATTTTAATTTAAATACCATCAAATGTTTTAATTAACTGCGATGAGACTGAGATTGCAATTATTAAAAGATACTGGTTTTCAAGGCTAGGAGTTTTAAAGTCTTAAAAGCAATTTGTTACGGAAAAGTGTCTGTAAAGTAACATCTTATCGATAAAGGATTAAACAAGAGGTAAGTTTGACCCTTTTGCTGAGACTAGTTTAATTCAAAATGTAATTAAACCTCCCTGCTGCAAAAATCTTGATCCTTTCTGGAAGTTTAGCTGAACTTGTTTGTTCAAACCAGAGTGAAGGTCTGCAAAGAGTCTTCTAAAAAAAATATCAAACTTTCTGTTTCTGATTATAAGTAAGATATTATTTGAGGGAAACTATTTTAGTGAACTGGATGAGGAAAACTGTGTCACAGCTCAGCTGTAGATACTTTAACCCTCAGCTATTTTCAGAGCTGACTGCTCCTCTGAGCCCACGTGCCACCGGGAGGCAGACACCAAAGTGTTCTTAAGATCTCAAGATATCTTGACTTGAAAAGGAAGGAGAAAAGCGTCATGAAAAAATCCTAATTATTAAAAATTCTAACAAAAATATTAATACACAAAAACTCTAGTTGACACTATTTTGATCATGATTTTTGTGTCAACCATAAAAATGTCATGGCTGACATGTAAATACTTAAATCTGTTTTTGCTGAATCTGTTGTATGATGCTGGTATATGCACATTGTTTATACAGCACAACACAATAGACTCTTTAAGGTTCACTACACAAGATGCTAACAACAAGTTTGCTACAGGTGTATGCTATATCTGGCTGTACATTTTTGTATCTCTGTTCCAGAGATTAAAACCAAAAACAACTAAACTTGTGAACCTGCTTATTTTAAATGTATCTTGTCTGCTTATAAAAGGTCCAAGTCAACGCTAAGACATTTATCTAAAGTTACAATTTCATTAAAGTTAAAAACCAGAACCATGATCACAAGAGCCAACAGCAAGCTAAATAATAGAAATTAAAAAGGTAAGCTTTATTTACAGTGCATGAAATGATTAAGTACCATAAAATGTCCTGAGGTGTCCATGGGGGTCAATTTCAATTATGCCCCTCAAAAAACTGCAGACCGGTCCTGGCTATAAGAATAAGTATAGATTGCTGATTGCCACTTTGTTTTGATCCATTTTGCAGCTTTTAGAAGTTGGAAACACTAAAATTGGACAAATTCTGACATCACACAGTAATTCTGAATGCCGTTGTTACAAAGTTATCCAGAATTAGTTTTTGCTTTTGTAATTCACACTGGATCAAAGAGTATCCTCATTTCAGAGCCTCACTCTTCCTTTGAGTCCTTGTACCTGTTTTGTCTTTTCTTTTAGAAGCTCTTCTTTTGCCTGAAGGGAAGCTTGTATTATAACTCTGTGAATCAGGCATTTAGACTAGTTGAGCAACACTGCCATCCACTGCCGGTGAAAAGCACATGCACTGTTTCCACTTACTGATGTGAGAAGAATAAGGCTTTCTCACGCTGTAAAGTCTGGCCTTTCCATGCCACACCTGAACTCTCAGATCCAGTGAAATAAATCTGTCTGAGTGTTTAGCTGCAGAGATATTGTGATAAAACTTAGGGGGTAAATATCTACTGCAAGTGGATAAAAACCTTCAAAAAGAGGGACTGTGGATGGTTTTATACTCCCACCCTTGAGTTTGGAGTTCCATTTAAGTGTATTTTCTTTCTTTGTGCTTTCAATTCACAAGCTTCGATACAAAACCCTAAAATCCAATAACATCATATCTACTGGTGCAGTTAGATGATTACCTGCTGGTGTTTTAAGCTATCTTTCTCTGTCACCTCCATACAGAGGGGGTGAACATCATTTTCTCCTCTGATGCACAAAGAGTTGAAAAAGTTACATTTGAAATTCTCATTTTGACCTTTTTCTGCCAGACATGCGTTTCCATAGAATCTGTTTAGAGTACGTTATAAAGGGTTCAGAGCAGGTAAAATACCTGTAAGACACTGTGACCCATCAGCATGACATGTAAATAACATGTAAATCAGTTAAACAGTGTCATTTTATGAAGCTGGACTGGTGCTCGACTTGTGTGTTATCGTCCAGTGAATGTCAGAATAGCAGTCTCACCTTTCACTCTATGTACTTCTTTCAGGTCTGTTGGTTGTTATGAAAATGCATGAAGACTTTCTGACTCAGAGGCAAAACTGATACAGATCAATGGCAAGGAATTTGTTTGCTGCAGTGTGGTGCTCTGTGTTGTAGCTAAAACTGCTGATGTTAGAAGCAGCTTCTGTCACACATCAATCATGCGGCAGCCTTTTGCGCTGCTAAATGGAATTTTCCTATTTTGTTGATGTTTGTCTTTATTTATAGAACATTCACAGGAAGAAGGATGAATTTTCATTAGTTTTCACCTGATGTCAAGTCCTCAGAAATCTCTTTAAAAGGAGCCTATACAAATGATATTTTAACCTCATAAGTTCCATAAAAATGCTTTATGATGGGTTTATTTGCCCAAATCCTCATCCCTTCATATTCATCTTTTGCACTATACATATGCATCAGTTTGTTTCACTAAAATCAATGTGAGGAATATTAATGTTTTGACTGAAAGACAATTATTATACACAGAAAAGTAAAGACGGATATTAGTGTTAAGATATAGGAGACATTGCAAATTAAATAAACTGTACAAATAATAGCAATATCTCATTAGAGTTTTCTATTTTAACATTATGTATGATGTAGTGAAGTATTGGTAGTAGTTATTGTAATCATTATTACTGTCTAAAGTTGCTTAATCATGACATACCCAGTCATACCAGGTTTTAAAGTCTTTTTTTTTGGTGCAATTTTGTAAATCGTGTGTGTGGGTTTTCCCCCTATTGCTCATCCACTCCTGTCATTATATTTGTCCCTGTCTCCATACATTTCCTGTGCTATGCTCAGATTTAGGGACGTGATTTTGAATGTCGTCCATAATTATTCCAGTAGTTTTGTTGACTGAGCATATCCACCATTGTCTCAATGAGCAACAACACAAGTGTTCCTGAAATGTTAGTTAAAACCTTGATAACAACTCAGTACACTGAAGTAATTAGTTTAATATCTATAACCACTTGTCTTTGTAACACCCTATTTAATTGTAAAAATATTTTGTGAACTTCCTGTACAAGCTCAACTCCATGCATTCACTTTTCAGGCATTGATTTCAGGCATAACACCTAAAGTCTGACAGATTGTAAGCTAAGTGTTTATCCATCCATCCATTTTCTACCACTTTTCCCTGAACAGGGTGGCGGGGGGGCTGGAGCCAATCCCAGCTCACAATGGGCAAGAGGCAGGGTACACCCTGGACAGGTCGCCAGTCCATCACAGGGCCAACACACACAGACACACAACCATGCACACTCACACTCACTCCTATGGGCAATTTAGAGTTTCCAATCAGCCTATCCCCAAGGTGCATGTCTTTGGACTGTGGGAGGAAGCCGGAATACCCGGCAAAAACCCACGCTAACACGGAGAGAACCCACGCTAACACGGGGAGAAACATGCAAACTCAACACAGAAAGGTTCCTGGTTGGACCCCCGCCCCAGCCGGGGCTCGAACCAGCAACCTTCTTAGCTAGGTGTTTATATTTTATAATATGAAGAATCTGAAATAATCAATAGCTGTCCTGTTACTAATCAGATGAAAACATTTCATTGTTTGACAGCTCTAAAGATATTATATTTACCACTGCAAAGGCAGCAGTCATGTACGTGGTGATCTATCCATCCATCCACACGTTTGTCTGACAATCAGTTCTCTGGTCTACCTGCCAGTCTGTCTGTTATCAACATAACTTACAAAGTTGAAGATTGATCTTGATTAAATTATCAGGTAATCTCAGAAAAGGATTAAAGAAAAACTGATCACATCATGAGGAGTGATCCAGATCACCACCTGGATCCTGGAATTTCTGAAATATTCTTTACTATAGGGAGAGAGGGAAAACTTAATCTAACTTAATCTGACCCAATCAAATCTAAGTAAAAAATAATGCAAAAAAAAAAAGACCTGGCAGAAGTCCGCACTGCTTCTAGTGATATAAAATACTTTGTATAATGTTTTTTCTCTGCTGTGTGAATATATAATATGTTCTCTTGAGCTATAGCTGCATCATTCCATGTTTCTATTTATCACTGATATCAGCTTACCGATACATACCAATATCACAATATTGGTAATTACACTGAATGCAAATATGTTCATTTATGTAATATATGGATTTAGTCTTCGGTGAGTCAGTGTTTTGGATGATTCACTAATATCCAGTAAAACGGCTCATTTACAAATATGCCATCCCACCCAGGCATCCCAAAAACACCTTTTAAATATGTGATCACTGTAGTAACAGTATCAAAGGGTTCATCATGAAGCAGCATTTACACTGTTTTGATGAGACAATAAATTCAGATTTTAATATTTGACTTTGTAGGAAAACTTTATAGTTTTTGTGTTTTCCATCATAAGGATATCCAGAAGTAAATGTTCCATAAAACAACCCTTTCTTACTTTTACCAGTCTTATTATTAAGTTCACCTTTCTGAAACCAGGTTCAACTCCCTTTACATCTTTATTTCTGAGGTATTTAAGACACTCCTCAGATATTTTGCTCTATATTGACATGAAGCATCACACAGTTGCAGATTTGTTGGCTGCACATGATAAAAATCTCCCGTTACGCCACATCATAAAGCTGCTCTGTGAGATCTGGTGGCTGTTGAGGCAAGGCCAGTGTATTTGTGCAGCACCTTTCATGTACAGGACAATTCAAAGTGCTTCATTTAAAACATTAAAAGCATTACAGATGGTGTAAAAATGCATCGATTTTCTCTATGAGAAAAGAAATGGTTCTAACCTGGATTTAGAAGTGTCTACACGTTTTATGTTTGATATGTTATGTTACTGTTCTCTTCATGTTCAAGATGGATGCATTAAAGTTGAAAACAAAGTGTCACGTCAGACTAGCTGTGTATTATGAATCCTTTAATTACATCTTGAAACAGAACAAAGTCACTGTGCAGTGAAGAGATACAGAAAATACAGTTTCTGAGAGATGCACAGTTTGCATGATGCTTAGTATTTTATTCTCAACTGCAGCAGAATAAAGACAGGCCTCAGTGCTGGACATACAATCAAAGGGTCTGGTTGGATAAAAACAACAGGAAAAGAAACACTGCAGCTACAAGGATACAAAAAAGAAAAAAAATAACACACATCACTGCATAAAGTATTCAGTCTGGTCCATTAAAACATCCTCTTGTCTCTGGGATGTCAGTAAACTGAACTTCGCTTTAAGATGTACGGCCTCCGTGACTTCGTGTTGTGTCCGGCTTGCCTCTTCAGTATGTAAGGAGATTTTCGTTTGAAAGGAGCATCACTGTTCTCCTCTGAGTACTCTACAGAGTCTTGGAGTAGCTGTGAAGGGGAGGAGGGAGACACATGATTGTGGTGAGTGGCAGGCAAACACATGTTTTGTTGCTGGTAATGGGTAGCTGTGATTAAAGATGAGGGCCTGCTCTGCGGTGCCTTGCAGACAGGTGATAGTCTGCAGACGCTGCGTATAGATTAGAAATAGGAAGATGATGAGAGGTTTAATGAGGTGGGTTTGCAACATGAGAGGGGTACATGGGCTGCTGAGTGTTGGTGAGATGTAAGTTAAGTGTGGGCTTTTGCATGTGTTTAAGGGAGTGTATTAATTCTACAGGGCCTGTGTTTAGGGGATTTTATACTAGCTGAGACATGCTATTAGTGGCCTTACTGAATTATACCTGTTTTGTTTTATTTTGCTCATTTGAATCCATATATATGCACCATAAGATGTAGGTCTGACTAAAATGAATGGCTGCAAAATTTTGCATATACATATAATAATGCCAAGTAAACATCTTGGTTAAAGTACCAACTTAAACCTCATCTGCATGGTAAGGAATCTTTGATCTGAAGGGATTTTTGAGATTTTACTTTGAAGAATTTAATGTGTCATCTCATTGTTAAATCCAGGAAATCAGTGTGAGTCTTTGTTTTCCATTTGAAATCTTTTCATCATTGAAAATCTGTAAGACAAACCATCAGGTAAAGCTAATTCATGCTACCAGTGTTGCATGCTGTCAATTATAACAGAGGTTGCCCAAAAAGATATTTATCAACTTTTAAGGATCCAAAGTCCTCTTTTATTCTTAAAGTGCAAAATACACTTGACTTGACAGACTTGTTTTTGTTTGTCTGTTTGTTATATCACTGTGTGTGTGTGCTAGGTGTGTTTCTCACTCTCTCCTCCCGGCTCTGCAGCGTGCGGCAGATGTGCTTCAGGCTGTACAGCTCCTCCAGCAGCTGGAGGCTCCCCTCCCTCAGCTCACTCTCGTCCTCCTCCTCTTCGCTGCTCCATGCCCCTTGCCGCAGACCCCCGACCAACCTACACAGGTTGGTCAGTGACACATGCCAGTAGGGGGCACTCTGCTTATTTTGTTTCATCTGAAGGAGGGGGGGAAAAGTGGAGACAAAAACAGATGAGACTGGAAGGACAAACATCTGAACGAGGAGACCAAGGAGAGTAAACTATAGGTGGTTCAAGAGAAACTTTTCTATCTTTTATTGGCTGTACAGATTTAGCTTTTAGATGGAATAAATTGAAGTTGTTCACAAAGTCAAGAACACATGCAATCAGAGCCATTATCCCTGCTTGTTGCCTGTAATTATTCTTATCTTATAGAAATGACACTGCAGAGAAGGAGTTTGTTTTCTGTTGCAGAGACCTCTGAAAGCCAGGCTCAACAAAACTCAGCCTCTTTTTAATGGTGAGCTTTCAAAAACAGAGAATAAAACGTGACAAGTTGGACGAGTTGATTAAATAAAAAATAACAGATAAAGAAAAGTTGACATGTTTTTTATCAATGCACAAAATCCAACTCAGACAAACCAAACATAAAAATATTAATATTTTTAAGTGTTTTTCTTTAGTTTACTCATTAAATGTGGCATTTTAACAGTAATAAAACGTCAGCAATGAGTTAGGACAGTTTGTGAAGCTCAAAGTATTTGTTAAAATAGAAATGCTCTGAAATAAAAACACAGAAAGAAATATCAACAAGTATTTCTTGCTTAGATTTAAGACAATTTAGCTCACTTCCACTGTAGTTTTTACATTTTGGGAACCAATTTTCAGTTTCCTACATTTTTTAGTACTGAATGAGGTTTTTAATGTTTTAAAGATATTTAAAATGCAGAAACTGATTTTTTTTAATTAAGTAGTAAACGTGGTCTTAAAAATAGACAAAACTTTAGTGATTTACATGTACTTGCAGAATAAATGAATGATTTGGATTAAGTGAGCTCATGTGAATGAATCTGGGGCTAAATCTGGATCTTGGTGTTAAACCTTTTGGTTTTTTCCCCAGACATATTAATAACAAGTCATATAAAGTTGGGGCTTAAACTCCAACAACCAAACAATGCAAACAAGTATTGATCTGGGTCAGTACAAATCCAGCCAGTCAAGCCTCAGTTTTGTGGAACAAAAAGCTATCCTTTATTTCTAAAGACGTGAATTTGCAGGTTGTGCAATTTAAATGATTTGTGTATATTGTTTAAATGGAGATTGACAGCATCTCTATAATACTTGTCTTCCCAGTCTTTTGAGCACTCCATCAGTCAGCCAGCAAGTTATAATCACGATCATCACCCCTGAACAACCTCCGAGCATCAGCAGCAATAAATCATACGGCCGATTTGTCACCGTCACATCTCCATGCGAGCACCCTGATTATTTATCAGGCAGACAGAGGAGGAAGATGCATTGTTACGCTGCTGCCGGGTTCATCTGAATCCCATTATACTCGGCTGTTTGACACTGTGTGCCTCCGTGTCCACTTTCCCTGACTTCATCCCTCAGCTTTGCACGTTCTTCATCAAACATCAGCAGATGAATGCTAAAAAGTCTAAAAGTTACAAGTGAATCATTTCCCTCAACCTCATCTTTATTTACTCTCTCGTCTCATCTTGCAGTGAATGGAGGGATAAGATTTATTTTTTTGGGGGGGGAGTTGCACATTTTAGCTGAACATATAAAGAGGCTCATTCCACTTCAATAAAAAATAAGTCAGCTTAAATTTAAGCTCCAGTAGACAAAAAACTACATCACTGATAAAACCAAAGATGGGTGAAACGGAGGATCTACTTTTCATGAAAGAACATTGGGGAGTCCGTGTGTGTGTGTGTGTGTGTGTGTGTGTGTGTGTGTGAGAGAGAGAGAGATAGTGGAAGTGGGGTCAGCAAAGGACCAGGAAGGGCTTTTTGAAACACTCTTTCTCTGATGAGCTCCTACCTTAGAAGTGAGGAGACTGCTGAGAAGCTCCTCTGCTAGCGTTCGCTGCTCCTGCTCGACATCTGGAGAAGACAAAACAAGCGAAACAACCATCTCAACCAGAAGCAAATATAATTAAATGTAATTGTTACATTAAACATCTTTAAGGTGTAATGGCTTTATAAATCCACTCCTGCCTGATTATTTACCTGGGGTGTTTGATACTCTCAAACAAGCCCACAAGTTAAGTTTATGTATATTTGATGTTTTTTGGAAAGAATATAAGCCCACATTGTTATTTGATGGGAGCCAACTTGAACCTTAAAGCAGGCTTGTGAGCTCTGTGCAGCAAAAGCAAACAATCAATAATGTTAGTTGTCATTTGGGATCAGTCTGCGATGCACTACTTCACAGTATGATGCACTTTCCAAATGATCTTTCTAAACTCCACTTTCAGTAAATGTTTGTGTTGCTGGACCAAACACTTCACTTTTGTTTTGATGGTTTAAAAAAAATCCAAACTTCAAGGAATGGTTGAAGTGCAAATCCTCATTTACAACTATTTCTTTAAGATAAATGACAAAGGATGCACCTGTTGCACGGCGCAAGTCGTGTCTGAGACAAATGGCTCTCCCCCCTCAGCAGTTATGACACATGAAGCCATCAAAACATGGAAAAAATCTTGTTGCTTACCTGTGCAGAGCGTGCCACATGTGAAACAGAGAAGAAGCATACATGCCAGCTGTGCCTGCATCTTGTTAAGAAAAAAATCTAAGAAAAACAAATGAAATAAAAAATGGTGTTCCACACTGAAGAGGACCTGAGGAGGAATCTAGTCCATACGTTTAGGAGGCAGGGATTTACACTGCTGCTTCTTCCTTTTCTTTCTGTTCTTCTCTTCAAGATCCAAAAACGCTTTTGCAGTTTCCTGGTTTGGTATGATTGCAGTTGGCTCCATTCCCTCAGTATATAAGAGCCAATGTGATGTCAGAGGATCTCTCTCTTAACCCCCACACCCTCCTAGCTCCTCTCTTCTTCCTCATCTCCATCCCCCCACCTTCCCACTCACCGACATCAGCCCCCTCCTTTCACTCATTTCCCTCCATATCATCTTTTCCATCCCGTCATCCATCCCGTCACCATCTCATGAGACGTCACTTTGCCGTCACTCGGTGGAAGGTTTTTTTTGCATCCCGAATTGGCATATTTGGGTTTTCTCCCTTCATGAATGCACTCTCTCAGTAATTGGAATAAAGGTGATGTGAGAGGATGCACAAATCCGACTCAGTCTCTGTGTCATGTATGTAGAAAATAAAATAAAGCTTGCCTTTTTTAGATAAACTCTGCTTTTACCTTGACCTTGGCTGGCAAACTAAAGACATAAAGTGATGTGGTGAATTGAATTTAATCAATATTAAATATAAAACTTTTCTATCTAAAACTCTGAACTTTATGTCTTTTCTGTACATTGTTTAGAAGTTTGAACTGAATTGGAAATCTAGGACACCTTTCAGCATCATGAATGAAGAACTGTAGAGGTTAAATTTATTTAACATACCGTACAACATTTCTAACTACAGTTCTTTCATTACAGTTTGGATCCTGTGTTTGGTTTTTGGAAACTTTTTTCTAAAGTTACACCAGCAGCTTTTTTTTTACTATCAGAGACCATCACTCTTTATTTCAGAAATAAAGATTAATGGTCCTCTTTATCCTGCAGTGCAAGGTTTCCATGTTGCCTCACACCCTTTTAAAACAGTGTATGTCCAGAGAAGATGATTTCTGGATGATGTTCACATATGGTTTCATCTTTGCATCGCAGAGCTTTAACCTGCATTTGTAGATTTCACAGTGAACAATGTTCACAGTGATTTCTGGATGTGTTCCTGATCCCATACACTGATTTTCAGTAAATAATAATGCCTGCTTTTAATGAAGTGTTCCCTGGGAGCCTGGTGATCATGAGATGAGCAATGTATTTTGACCTTTGGCCTTGTCTGCTGCACAGAGAGATTGCTCCTGATAATCAGTCTTTTGATTAACTTTTACATTGTAGATTATAAATACTATCTTTTCAAATTTAATCCTGACAAACATTTTTCTGAGATTTTTCACACTCTTTAATGTTTAAATGCACATTGTCTCATGCTGATGACTGAATCAGGTGTGTTACTGCAGAGAAGCATGGAATACTTGCAGGCCTACTCCCTGGTATATGACATTTGCAAATCACTCATGTTTTTCTTCACATTTTGCACATTGTTCAGACATCAAACAGCAGGCTTGCTATGTATAAATCAAGTTTTTAATTATATTTATCAGCCTGATAACCAGAAAGGGCCTTTGGATCATAATAAATGTGAATCCATAGAACAATTAATTGATATAAAACAGGAGTGCCAAGTTCAGTGCTCCAGATCTACCAGTCTGCAGCTTTTAGATGCAACCCCTGTCCAGCTCACGTGAATCCAATGAACGGCTCGTTTCCTGGCCTCTGCAGAGGTGGGTGGCATGCAGACGAGGAAATTCAGCTATTGTGCATGTGTGTTGGAGAAAGGATGCATGTCAAAAATGCAGGATGGTCGATCTCAAGGACCAAACTTGGGCACCTCTGATGTAAAAATAGGGGAATATGTCAATCTAGCCCAAGCTCTGCACATGTCTAATTAACTCTGAAGTGTTTCAGATGTGTTGCAGCAAGGAAAGTCCTAACATCTGCAGGACTGGAGTTGCTAATTCCTGATCTAGCCTGAACACATCTGATTCCACAAAAAGATGATGAATTCTGTAAAATCAACATCATCAGACCCAGCAAGCCTTTTAGTAAACAGTAATCATTTTAGAGGTAAATAGAGTCATAATTCTAGCATGGAAAACATTTAAACTAAATTAAAACAGGCTGCATTCCTCTGATATCTGAATTTCATCTTTATCATTTGAATCCAACAGAGAGAGAAAGTTCTTAATAGGACACATTTCCATCTGAGTGCTCTGCTGGGACTGTTTTAAGCCTCTGTTTAAATGAGTTTACACATGATGATTAAAAAAAAGTGTGCAAAAATGTTTAAATCTAGTTTTCCCTCATGCTTTGTGCTCCTTATGTTCGTCTATCCCCCTCCTAATACTTCTCTGCACTTTTCCGCTGTGCAGCTGCACTTTATTCCTCCCTCAGTAAGCGCTAGTTCCTGCAGGTGGAAGGGGGGCAGAGTTTCTCCAGTTTCTCAGGAAACACCTCCCTCTGCTTTTGGATGGGGCGTACAGAGTTACAGCCGGGACGTTATCAAACTTTTTGCGCAGCGCTCCAGTGAAGTTTCCAGCTTTCCTGCCATGGTGGGACTGATATAACACGATTTATTTATTTCTACCTTTTCTGTTTTTCCCCCTTGGATCGTTGGAACGGTCTTTGTCATGGCTCCTTTTGGAAAAAACTTCCTTAAAGCTCGGCTTAAAAACAGGTAATTTGATGAATTGAGTCTAAGGTTTCAAGAAACCTGTTGAGTTTGTTGTACTTGGAACGAGTTTGGAGCGTTGGAGAGCAAACTGGGGCGGAGAGGTTTACGATTGGGAATAATTACGCACAGCACGCGCAACAAAGTGGACAAAGTTATTCACGTAGTTGTGCAATACGTTTTGAATAATACTGACAAATGAAGATTATTATATATTTTTATTCTAAGCATCCAGGCGGATTTGGAAGATGTCCTGCTTTTGTCTCAGGGTTTGGTAGCACATACCAAAGAATTTAGTTTGTTTGTTTATAAAATAGTTTGTGACGATTCAACATTAGTGACATTTTGCAAGTCAGTGTGTATTTAGAAGCAGTGAAGCATATTTATGTGATCAAGTGTGGCCTTCAGTGGTGGTCCTGATAAACTACCGAGTGCATCAACAAAGGTGTTCATTTATTTTTTTCATCTGCACCAGTAGAGTCACATAACATTCATGCCTCAGTTTGAGGAGAGATCCTATCATCAAAACTGACATAATTTGCTGTAGCAATTTTCTTAAGTGCCAGACTTTTGATGTGTCTTTGGTTGCAGCTGGGCTGCTGCTCCCAAAAAGATGGAAAAGGAGGTTTACTTAACCACAAGCTGTTGTTAGTGCAGAAATTCCACTCAGTTTGTTGACTGCAGCCTTTTGTTGTGCAGAGTTGGTAAACAGTTACCCTTCCAGTGTATCTAGGTCACGATCCAATCCCTTACAGGATTCCTGCTTGCAAGAACAGGATCAAGAAAGTTGAAATATTTTCATTAGCTCTAATTATTAAGACTCATATTTACCACCAAACTCAGAAAAAGAACAAAAGTTTAGATTAAGTTCAGATATGAAAGACTTTTTGCAAAATTATTAAAGAACCTCTGACAGTGGGGCCATCATTAGACTGGATGTATGTTTACATCAAACAGAGCTGAGTGGGATCTTCGATAAAACTTCAAACAGTCAGACTGAAGTTGTCTCAAGTGGATGTCTTTCTGCGTGAGTGTGTGTTGCACGGTAATTACCATTGTGGCACCTGCAATTATCTCAAGTGTTTAGATCTGTAAATATGTCAAACGTTTGATTACTGAGACTGGCTCGTACTCGCACTGAAGCACTGAGTTGACTGTTTGCTGGGGAGCGACAAGACATGGAGTTACCTCTGAGACAATAATACCTTCTCAAGCGTGAAACGTGAGCCTCGTCATTAACCCCGTTGGCAGTATTTGATTGAATACTATACCTTCAAGGTCAAAAAGCCTCATTCAGGAGGCTTGTACCTGAGTATTAGAGCACACCACAAAGACAACTTCCAGCTGCCAGCTAGCATGACCTACATGCAATGCCTGTGGAAGAAGACTTGGCTTTTCAAAGCAGAAGCAGCCCGTCTCTCTTCACTCAGTTACCAGTTGGTCTTCAGTTCCTTTCCTCCACTTGGAGTGGAAGTGTTGCTAGGTTGTGACTCATTTCTATGTGGAACAAACATTCAGTGTGAGCGCTCTGTTGACTGGATGGGATTCAAGTTCCACTTTCAAATCCGCCAAAAACAGTGGTGTCCACAAATGGTTATGGGGTGCACACATTTAAAAAAACATGAGAGGCAGATGCTCACTGGTGTACCGTATGTGCCCAACAGTGGATTGTACCGGGTAAGCTTGGGGTATGAAAGGATTTATGCTGAATCAGCTGGGATAAAATCTGATATTGTCCTACAGGAGTGGTGGATCTCTCACACTATGACTATAAAAAGAGAAAGACGTTATGTATCAGCCTTAAGGATTCATTGGTGGATCTGCAAACAGCATGTTGGTTTACCACCAAATTCCTGAAAAGCTTGGCTTAAAGGTGCAATGTGTTATAAGATCAAAGGTCAATGACAGAAACATTTATATATCATTTAAAGCTGTGTTTCTATTGGCATCTAATAACTTTATTGAAATAACTGTTGTTTTTATTCTCTTACTATGAGCCACTAATGTATATTTTCTGTGGAAACGCACATAGCAGACACCCTTTTTACAACAGTGTCTCTGGATGGAAAACTATGCGTAAAACGAGAACCTTCTGAGATTTTAAGATGCTGTTGATGCGTGCTAGAGCACCGTTTGGGTTTAGTAGATGAGAAAGTAAACTTATACAAAGTTACCTGCAGTACAGGCCACTGGATTCACTCACAGATGAAAACATGTTTATATCTGGAAGGACTTGACCACTAACGGTGACCATCTATTTAAGTAACTCACCAGTCTGCTTTTTTCCAATCTGATTCCAATATCTGAAATTTTGATATCAACCAATACAAATGTTTTATGATACTAGATCAGTTTATGTGAGTTTTATGGTAATTCTAGTGGTTATTGCTGAGAGCAACTGATAAACTAAATGAATCCACTTTTAAAATAACTAAATAACTTCTGAAGTTGAAGGCGATGTATGAAGCTGATTCATATTCTTAACAAAAAAGATGGTCATAATTTAGCAGTACCAACACATTTTTAATACTTAAGGTCTAAGATGATATGTTGAAAGTGGAGCAGGGTGTATATGAATAGTCTGGGAACACTAGAACATCTTGACAGCATTGCAAGCTGGAGTTTCTAACATCTTCAACCTCTTCATGTGAGTCTCATTAACTTTGTTTCCATTACATCTAGAAGTGCACAAAACCTAAATATTGCAACAAAAAAAAAATCTGGTAATGGAAACGCCTACATTTTGAAAAAAAAACTTTATTGCTAAAATGTTTTTACACTCTCGAGGTAATTTTTTAGAACATTTCAATATAGAAGTATATCGCAAAAGTATAATAGAAACACTTTGTCAGCATATTCGTCCCCAGATGTGATGTAGTAGGTCATGTGACAGATTTAAGATAGCCTGGTGTGGAGTAAATGACAATGCAGTTTTACAACTACCTGTAGTTACAAAGAATAAGGAAGAATGACTTAAAAAAATTTATGGCTAATTTTTAATAGCAAGTATTAAACCCCAACATAATGCTACATGGTTGCGTTGCGTGAGCCACAATTCATGTAAAATCTTGTCTGGCTGGCAAAATATACAAGAATTTCGGCTTATGTCGTAAACACTGTTCAGTGGAAACTTTATGTTGCAAAAAAAAAAAAAACTAATTAAAATGCATCTAATTTAATGCATGAATACAACATTTTAGCAGTAAATTGGCTCAAATTGATGTCTGTGAAGCACCCTGAGACATTGTCGTGAAGTAGACAAATAAAGTTTAATTAAACTTTTCCAGAATGATCTTTGACTGAGAGAGACGGATAGGCTAGTAAGTGGCTGCCAGTTAGTGAGATAGGCAAAGTGATGCAGTATCCTGTCCTCTTCTGTCCAATTGCTGACAGTTAACTGTCTCTAATAATTTGTTTATTCAAATAAGCAGAAAGGGGCCAACGATAAAAATATTCTGTTTGTGCAGAAAGAGAAAAGAAGTTTTTCTTTAATTAAAACAAAGTTAATTAGCTGATGGGGGGGGGGGGGGGTGGATGCATAGTGGGAAAAAGGATAACATGACAACAGCAGACATGGTCACGATTGTGTTGTTGCTAACGCTGTTTTTTTTAACATACATTTGCATAGAAATATACAGTTGTTCTCCTCAACATTTAACCACATTCTTGACAACATCCTGAACAAACCTCACAATGTTCTTTCATTATTTGTGTTATGCTACTAACACAGACCGTGTCAGAATTTCAAACATTGTAACTATTCAATCAAAAACTACAACAATGGTTCCTAACCTGGGGCCCTGGACCCCAAAGAGCAGGGATGAATCAAGGCTTTGACCACTGAGAGCCATTGTAATTAAGATTTATGACCATGTCCACATAAAGATGAGTTAAAGTGTATCTGCTCAAGATGTCTTTAAATCAACTGGACATGTGATTCGCATGAAAAACCTTTTTTTAATATATCTAAAGTGAATAAATGAAAAACAACTAAATATTCTATACAACATTTTATTTAATGTATATATCCTTAGTCAGAAATAAAAGTGAATACATGCCCCCTCCCCACCCCCAAACCCCTTATGTAAACATACAATTCAATAGATGAATTCATTATATAACATTAACTAAACAATATCTGATATACCAATTTTGTCCATTTCCTCTTAATTTCCTCTTAATACCGATATCAATCAATACCAATACAAGGGGGGGGGGAAGAAAAACGAGATCATCTCAGGTAACTAAAAGATAAAATCAGCTTTGCAGTAAATTAGATGTCTGTAAACAATCTGAAATGATTTAATATGTGTGGATGAGGCTGGTGCAAAGTTTCTTTTGCTGCAAGTCACTTTGGTGCCACAGAATTTATTATGAGTTTTCCCAAACAAATATGACACACTTGTCCTTAATCTCAGTTGAGACACTCACATCAGCCTAAATTCTACAGAGTATATACCTGCTACGTATTCAGAGGAACAGGGGTTGGTTTAAACATGATCCAACCAGAAAGACATAGTTTAGATCTGCTATACCATACAATAACAAAATAAAGTGCCACTGAGCTCAAATTGCCTGAAAGTCACAGTTCTGAGTGTATGCATGGTTTTCACCACTGTCAACTACTGCTGCAGCCTGGGTAGGTAACAGTGTATGTTATTAAATATCACTTTGCAGCTTCCTGCACGGGGGCTATTAGTTGCTCAGATTGCTTAGTTTGTTTAAACAATCGGACAATCAGGAGCAAATGGTAAACAAAAGATGTTGTTTGCGCATTAAAGAGATGAGTGTAATTCATTTTTTACATAACCAAAAGCTAATTTAGCGATCCGCAGACCTGCTGGGGGAGAGGAAATAATAGGGATGGGTAGATTCACAGAGGAAACGAAGAGAAGGAAAGGGGTGTTGTGTCTCTGCTCACAGATGCCTATCTGAGCAGGAGTCATCCCAGAGATAAACACATCCAGATAAAAAGGTGATGTTATTTCCTCAACAATCCCTCATCCCCTTACAGATAAGGACAAGAGGAAACAGCATCCGAGTTGTTCTCCTGCATTTTCTGTTTTTATTATTCCTTTATACAAATTAAACAGAAAACATGATGCAGATCTTTACTCTCTGTCTTAAATACCCCACGTATGATTCTGTGAGGACAAATCGATTTAGTGCCCAAAATGAGCTTCTTAATATGACATGTAACTTTGTTGTTTATGTGTTGATGTGACTAAAAAACTAAGATTTCACAGATATGTCCTTGCATTTATAGTTTCATTTCAACTGCCCTGGATAATGCATATTTATTGTACAGCTTGATATAGAAAACAATGTCTAATGTCTTCACGTCTCACGGCGGTTCTTTACGTCTTAAGAGCTTCGTTTACCTGATTTATTACAGAAAAAAGTACAATAAATAGTATCAGGACTTGGTTTTTCAGTTTCTGGTTTTCACTGATCTGTTTTAACTGTTAATGTGGAATGTTATTCTGTTAATCTAAGGCTTCAACCTAAAAATATTATGACCATAACAAGATTGCTTACCTTGAAATTGAATTTAAAGGAACCACAAAACTCGGAGGATGAATGTTTCTGACCCCAGTACTTCTCCCGTTGTGCTGCCACGAGGCTGACATTTGTAGATCTATCCTGAATGTTTACTCCTGAGTGGATGACATTTGACAAGCATTTCCCTCGCCCTCAATGTATTTCATCATGTTTATTAATGTTGAACTTTTTATTTCCATCTTGTCATCAAGTTGCCCAAGTCATCAGTAAAATTAAAGACTTTTCCATCAGCCTTCACTCTATTTTGTGGGCATCATAAACAAAAAAATTGACACTATTTGATACATGTCCATGCTTTCTGCCACTTCCTAAACCTAATATTAGTCAAATAGTGAAGAGGTTCATATATTGATAGAGTTGTCTAATGTTAAATAACAAACATTACCATTCTTTTATCATAGTTAATCTTGTTTTTCTAGTAAAACCTCTCTAGAAAAATGCCAAGTTGTTAAAAAATGCTAGTGCAGGTTTCTGACAAAACCCTCCAAGTTGATGCAGCTACAGTGGCTTCTGGTTCAGACTGCAATTTAAGATTGTTTTACTGGCTTGGTGAGCTCCCATCAGACAGGCGCCAGGTCATAGTAGAGGGCTTCCATATCTCCCTGGCAAGTTCCTGAGGTCCTGTGATCAGGGCCTGCTGACGGTGCCCCACACTAAGCTGAAAACAAAAGAAAACAGGCTTCTGTTCAGGCTCCCAGACTCTTTTCCTTTTGGATTCGAGATTACTAGACTCCGTGGTCGCCTTTAAAAGCCAGTTAAAAACATTTTTTAAATGTGCTTTATATTCTTTTCTGTTGTACTTTGCATTGTTGGAATTAAAACTAGATTAATCTAGTCTAATTAACTTAAATCAGTGATCATGTGATGATTTAAATGCATTTTGCTCTCCTGTAAGATTTCAGCTGTGTGATAAAATGTTGTGTAATACTTCCAGAGATCACTGAATGTGTCTATTTCAGCAAAAGGTTCACAGCAACAGCTTATGCAAAGCATGCGTGATCCTAAATTATCCGCTTGTTAACAAATTGGAGGTCGGAGAGGTGAAAGTGGATTTGTTTTTGGAGACTGTGGTTTTACTGAAATGTCTTTCTCTTTGATTTTTTCCTGAATGTTTCCAGTTTCAGCAACTTGTAACTTCCTTCAGCAACAACATATATATTTATTAGTTCTCTGTAAAATGAAACATTTTTAACCCATGCCAATTTATACAATTCCCCTAATCAAAACAATCAAGTAGGTTGTTCTTTAAATATGACACTGATGGAGACTTTTTCTGTACTCAGTCCCCAAAAACAACAACAAGGGAAAATGTGCAAATAATTCTGAAGTGTTTCCTTAAATCAGCCAAAGTAATCATAAGGAGGAAGTGGATGGTATACATGGCAATGCTTAGACCAATGCACCTTAGAGGGGTGGTTAATCTACAACATATAAAAAAAAAAGTCTAGGGTTTAATTATTCCTAGCTGGGGCTAAATTAGGTAAATCACTGTCACCTCTATTGACAGAATATTTGAAAAAAAAACTAATGTTTAGTTGAAATAGCATTGTTTCTACTATGCGGTCCTCACATTATCCTTTTACATCTGACCATGTTGCCTTTACAATGTATAATTCAATTACCACCAAGAGTACTATAACACAACCAACAGATCCTAAAAGCTGAGAAATTGAGCTTGTGTTGTGTGACCACATCTTTGAAGGTGGGGAAGGAAATAATGAGCAAAGCATAAAATCAGTACTTACTTACACAGGCAGCATGGTTGGGTTTAAAGAGCCAACATAAGGATCACTAACTCTGGACATCTTGGGATAGTGTTTTTCTATTTTACTTGAAATAAATGAACAAATCATTCCAAGTCTTTTCTGGAACATAAGAAGGTGTTGCTGCCTGAAAACATCTAAAACTTGCGGTACACTGGCCTTTATGCTTCACATACATTTTGTCACAACCACTAGGAGTAGCATAATCTTTCCCCACAATCTTATGTTTGCCTGCATGTATCTCATAAAGCGTTACCAATAGATCAAGAGCTGTCAAGAATTGTCTTTGGCATTATCTGATGTCTACTGATCACAGGCAAGTGTTTGAGACAGTTGAGGGCTGCTAAACTATTTGGTGTGACCAGTTCAAACCACCAGCATGTTGTCCTCTGTGGTAACTTGTAGCTGGCAAATTTCTGACACAAGGGAGAATTACGAGGCTGTTATTATAAATGTTACAATTGAAGAGGACGTGTCAACACAGTGGAGCTTTAACATAATCATTCCACACAGAAAATTGCAACAAAATTCCTATAATTTAGAAGTGGTTTCCTCCCACATGTCTGATGTCTACCTGTGGCGCTTGTGTTTCTAAGTTCAACCTGAGGTCAAGCCAGTGTGCTCAGGTTTCTTGAGTTCATTCTAGCATGACATGTTGAGCTCTAAACCTGTCTTGTGTTGCCACTGCAGCGTCTGTTCTAACCATGGCAAGAAGTGCTTTCTAGATCGGCTTAGGTTGCAACACCATGTATTGTAATTCCAGTGTGTTTTGAGTTCATTATATGTGTGTTAGCCTAATCTTTATTTTAGCAACCAAGGATGTTTTCTATGAAGGCACCCTCATATGTCCTGTCTGGAGCCAGATTGCAAATTACATCAACAGTGACAACCATTATGAAAGTAATCGTAATCATACAATCAGCAAAATGATGCATGAAAATCTGGCATATGTTCTGTCAGGGAAGACTGCGCACAATGTTATCAAAATATGGTTTTTCATTCTTTTTTGTTCATTTTTTGCTAGTTTCTTAACAGCAACACTTTTTTTAAGAGATTAATCTTTTGTAGATCTGATGTTTCCACAAAATAAATAGAAACATTGGTACAAGCTCTAACAATGAACTAAAAAGAAAAACAGTGTAGATACTGTAGGTGCTGGCGTTGATAGCTAGTAGTATCATTAGCTGGAAATGAAAAGAACGTGTTGATGACTGTGGTGAAATAGTAACTGAAGTTAACTGCAGCCTATTGAACATCTGTAGCTTTGCTTTGATACAGGAAAATATGTGAATAAAGATAACTTCTACCAGATATAGCCTGGAGCAGGTTTAAAATAAGATGTTAGAGAGTACAAAAACAAACTGGAATAAAATGTATTCAGTTTCTCTTTTAAATTCCAGGCAAATTCTTCATAATTGCCAAATTGAATATGTGTAGCAAATGTATTTATGTAGCTAAAGTAGCTTGCTCCAGAAAGTCACAAGACATAAGCTTTGGTTATTACTGAAGCCTGGGTAATATTACAAAATTAATACTGACATAGAAGTATGTTTCATGGCAAAGTGGCCTGTGTGTGTGTGTATATATATATATATATATATATATATATATATATATATATATATATATATATTCTAGTTCCGGGTTAGC
>JBAMHV010000010.1:8965286-8991221 GCA_037177535.1 Pseudomugil gertrudae
AGTATGTTTCATGGCAAAGTGGCCTGTGTGTGTGTGTATATATATATCTATATATATATATATATATATATATATATATATATATTCTAGTTCCGGGTTAGCTTTTAGCAGTCTGGATTGGTAAACTTGCCTTGAAAGGAATAGCCATAAATAAGTCTTTATTTTTTATCTTAGTAATATTTGTGATATTTTGGTGTTCCAAAGTCTAACAGCATAACTTCTTTTTTCTTTTACTTGTTCTTTTTTTTCATTCAAGCTACTCTTTTGAGTAGTCTTATGCATTTTGGTTAGCACATTATGGACGCATTGGCCATAAATAATTCATTGTTCTTTTTTCTTGTGTCAGTGCTATTTTTTTCTTCTTGTCTAATATGAATCAGTGATAAATCTCCAATAGCTGATGTGAACTGAACTGTCTTTTGCACCAAAGCTACTTTAGCTGTTAGCTTGTAACAATCTTGAGTAGGCGTTATCCAGGAAGCAAGCAAACAAAGCAATGGCCATGAATGATGCATTAAATTCCATTTATTCTTTGTCACATTTAAAACCCTGATATTTTAATCTGCAAAACTATACCATGCCTCAAGTAACACTTGTAACTAGTGTACAGCCAAAAAATACACATTTTTTTAACGTTATAAATCAACTCACATTTAAAAAATACACATTTTGCACATTAGACTGGAGCTGAAAACTGGTCTAGTGACTGATATGGAATCCATTATTCCCCTTCCTCCCTCTGTCCATTAAACTGTGGTGGCAGGATGTTGCCTGAGAGCTAGTGATTGTGGCCCCAGGACAAACACAGGTGTTTCCCTGCTTTTGGTGTACCCTCTTCCTGTACAGCTAAAGGCTTCAGTCACCCAAACTAAAATACGCAATTGTCTTTAGTGTGTTTATTCATCTTTATGCTCATGAATTATCATAAAAACATTTGTCACATGTTTTGGTTTGTTGCAAATATTTATTTGAAAGTGTAATGCTACCCTGTTTTCCATGTATTTCCTTAAACAGCCTGGCTGGATTCACCATGGTTCAATTCTAGACAGTGTTTTAACAAATATCGTCTAATCTGAGCAGCACAAACACAAAGCTGTTGTGTTAGATTGGGTTATGCTGCAAGGGTGTGGCTAATTGTATGTCCGCCCACTGTTTTTTTATGCGCAACAGTTACTTTTTGGTGTACTAATAGTAGGTGCAGTTGGAATGTTTTTAGCTTAAAGGTCTCATGCCTGTTGTTTAGAAATGCCAGAGGCGTGGTGTTTGTGTGACTTACACATGGCCCAGGTATTTGCTTTGACTCGTATTTAGGTGTTGACATTATTCTTTTGTGTGTTGCCATTTTTGGTAGTTAGTAGTATTATTACCTGGAAATGAAAATGACATGAAAGTGTGACTGTGATGAAAAATTGACTGGTCTGCACGTGGCTCAGCTATTTGCTTTGCCCTGCTTCTCTCAAATGCCCTGAATAACCATTAACTAATGTTGTATCACATTCCACGGGTCTAATTTAACAGCAGAATGCACAATGCTCCAGTTGTGTGTTCTTATGCTGTGTGGGAACCAAAACTCTGTGGTGTGACTCTAAGATCTACCAACTGTGAGATACTACCAATTTCAAGTTTTACCCTTTTAGCCATCTCAGGCTGGGGTAGGTTGGAAAATATTTTAGCTCATCTTCTTATCATATGTATTTTTGTCATCTCTCTTTCTCCCTATGATTACGGCTTAATATGCTTTATGGCAAGATTATCCAGTAGATAGACCGCAGCTATATTGTAAGATTTCCATCTGAAGCTTTGCTACAAACAGAGGACTAACTTTAAATATTTCATATCCAATATAAGAGCATGAGAGTGATTGCTTTGAATCACATTGGCTTTTTTTATTATTGTTTTAAACCAGTTTTTAAAGAGGAAAACAAAGTGTATAGAAAAAACAGGAATCACATCTAAGACATATCACTGATTTCCTGTGTTTGACAGTGGTTTCAACCATTCGTGTCATAATGTCAACAGGTCTCCTGATGGGCCACATTTCAACTGCCTTCATGACGTCATCTGGTTTTGTTATCTGAAACAAACATTGTGGATTTCTTGTCAGAAGAACTTGACATTATTGCTTGATATATTGCTGTTAATGGAATAATAAATATTGTGAAACCACAGACCAGCAGTCCTTTAACCACAAAATCTGCCTTCGGTTCAGGATTAGAGAAGGAGCTGAAGTTTTAGTCTCTTAGTGACATCATATGGATAATCTTTCTTTGGTTTCTTTGGCACCATAATTGCAGGAATGTTATATGACACCTAGTTTTGCTTTGAATGTAGGCTTTAACTCTAAACATGAGCAATTCACTGAGACAGAGCCTTGGCAGTCTTCTGCAGTACATTAGTGTTAACTTAATAAATCACATGGATTGCAGAAGATTTAAGCATGTTATCTTTGATATAAACAATTACATAATACATCGCTCTTTTTCTTTTTCCCTATTATCGAATTGAAATTTCAGGCAGCGTTATCTACATTTTGATTACTTGTGGCTGTCCGCTTTGCCGATTCCTATCATTTAATGACTGGATATTAGGTTGTGGATATTACTGGCGCTCCATTAAGCATGTGATAAAAAGGATATCTACAAGCCATCAATGGTCCATTTTGAACAGGTTTTACAGTCCTGTCAAAAAGTTAATGAAGGCCTTGGGGTTAAATAGCTCAGAACTATTAAGTGATCATCTCTGATGAGTAAGACGATGAGTAACAGTCTAATAGAATCAAGCCAGGGAGCACAAATGAGTGAATGTAGTTTTCTGCTCAACGACCTAATGGAAAACCATTAAAGTGAGATCTAGTCATGAAAACATAGTTTTAAGGAGTGAATGTTCTGAAAGCACAAGCATAACGGTGTATATGTGTTGTACTTAAAGATGCAATTGCTAAAGCAAGAGGGGTTTATAAGTTATTTTAAGGAATAGTTCAAATGAAGTTACTCACTTTACTGTATGGTAGTGCAATGACATTAAGGATTCAGGTTCAGCTAGACATGTTACATCCTCATATGGACTGTCTCAGGTTTATCTGGGCTGTAATGTGGCTGCGAGAATCTGGGGGTGCACCAGGAAACCCCACCGCCTACCCAGCCACAATGTGTCATTGTTTTGTGAATGTTAAATCTGTGCTTATATGTAGGGGTGTTTTTTTTAAAGGCATTCCTACTCTGCACCCCACAAAGTAGAGATATCTTTGTTTTCCTTTCACCCTTCTTTCCTTAATGTGTCCGTTTTCCACCCCACTATAAATGGGGCGCTGGTTCAGCTAGCTGTATGTTTGTGTAACCTTGGATTGGCTGTACTTGATTACTGAATTTCCCTCTGGGATAAATAAAGTATTTTTCATTTCATATAAAGTCATTCAGTGATATTGCACTTTAGTATTTGAGATATGGATAAAACTTGATACTAAATTAAACGTGTGCACTAACCATTTGATGTGGGTTGGATTGTATATAGTGTGTTATACTGCTCATGCACATTGACAGCTTGTCTGCTTTACCAAAATTTAAATAAACTCATTTAAGTCTGTACTGGTTTTAAGAATTCTTGTTTTCAGCAAAATATTAGAATCTAATAATGTAATCTATACTTAAATCCAGTTACAGGCTGCTCTAACTTTGGAACAAACTGGATTTTGTGTGGCTCATTTAATATTTCAGCTTCTGGGAGTTTCTGAAACATGTTCCACTTTGTTTCTCGTTCATTGATAATTAAACTTCAGAGGGAGGCATCCAGTTAGAACTTCCAAAAACCGTGAGACATTTCTGATTACTTCACTTCTGCAGGCTAATCAGACGCCCCTACAAGAACACAGATACACTCTCTTATCTTGATCATGAACTAAATGTTCAACAGTATTATTTCACAAAGAAAGGTGAAAAATTGATCCTCAAAGTGTTTAATAGAAGAAATTCCCATTTGTGGAAATGTGCCCAACATTTGATAACAACCTGAAATGTGGTGGACGAGCTGTGCACAGATTTCCTCCACTGTTGCCAAGTCAACAGCTTAATCTTTTGTTCTATTCTTAAAGGGATATTTGTTTGCAGTATGCTCCTAATAATAAATTAATCTACATCCATGCATAGATTCAATGATCAAAAATGTAGCAACATTGCTCTAAACTGAAAACACTCGATCATCAAAAATATGCAGCTGGTGCAGATTTCTGGATCAGATAATAGATTAGATTTATATAGTTCTTTTCAAGGCACACAAAGCTCTTTACATTAAATCCATTATTCATTCATTAATGATGGTAAGCAGCCCTGAGGCACGCTGATGGCAACGCGGCAGCCAGTGTGGGCCAGCAGCATCTCTGACCATAACAGACATTCACACATTCATACACCAGCAATGCCGATGTTCAAGATCAACTGGGGCAGCAGGTTTCAAACTGTCAACCTCCCATTTAACATGATGTTATCTTTTTGTACAGCAATGAATAGATTTCTACCATTCAGTAGTTATGTACATTATTTAAATTATTATAAAGCTATATCAATGGATGTAAAGAGGTTTAGACTTAGAAATGTCTTTCCATCGCCACAATTGTAAGCTTTGTTTTTCTGTCTCTTATCCAGGACAAAAGATGCAGAGCCCGTGGTAGGAAAGGAGATTCAAGTTACTGTCTGCAATGAAGAGAAGGTTGTCTGTGGAGTTACAAAGCATACCACATGTGTAGATATGATTCAGGCATTACTGGAGGATCACAAGTCTATCCCCGAGAGCAAGCGGCTCCTGCACGGGGAGCTAAAGGACTTTTGTCTTGTGGAGAGGTGGAGGGGGTTTGAAAGAGCCCTGCCCCCTCTCACCAGAATCCTCAGACTCTGGTATGCTTGGGGTGACCAGAGACCCTTTATACAGTTCATTTTAGTGAAAACCAGTGGTTTTGTGGCCCAGCCTTCTAAAAAAGGTGCAAAACCTAAAGGGGCCAAGCCGAAGCGATGGGAGCACGGTCGCACTCAGTATGCCCAGCCGCTGCCAGCCGAGAAGCAAAAGCGTATGGTGAAGAAGGCTTTCCGGAAGCTTGAGAAGATTCACAAGGAGAGCAGGAGCTGCCCAGGTGCTGAAGAAATCGATCGGATGGTGCAGCTTATCTTAAACCAGGACCACGCAATCAGAGAGCAGATCCAGCGGATGAAGGAACTGGATTTGGAGCTTGATCGGTTTGAGCTGGAAGGGCAGAGGGAGACTGAGTCTGATGGTTCACTGGCTCAGGCTTGTGGTCCAAATTTGACAGCACACAGCGATGAACAGCTGCAGGAGCTCTTGTACACCAGCGATGGGGTTGCACAGCTGGAGATGCAGGTTCAAAGGCACAAGGAGCTTATCTTCCAGCTTTCCATAGATATCGACACTGAGCTGCAGAGGGCTAACTGTCTTCTGGACCAGGATGAGGACAGTGAGCAGACAGGAGCAGCAGCTGCTTCCTTGTTCTCCGACGACACTGAAGAAGCACTCTATAATGCTGAACTCACAAGGCTTCAAGATGAACTGAAGCACAGCATATTCAGTGGAGTTACACTTCAAAACGAGGTTGCAGAAATAGACAAGCAGCTTAAGTACTATGACAGTACACTGATTGCTAAGGACCAGGAGTGCTGGCAGTTGGCTGCTCAGTTGAACTCGCTGCAAATCATGGACTTCATGGAGGAAATGAAGCCCGTACCCATCCCTTTGAAAGCTCAGTGCATCGTGTCACAGACTGTGAAACTCAAACACCCTCTATCCCCTGTAGATGTTACAGACACAGACTCTGACACCGGGATTAGCTCCACACACAGTCAGGACTCACTGTCACCTTGTCTCGACTTCCCTCCCCCACTGGACACAGACGTTTAAAGAATCTAGTTAATCCTGTGACTTACTGTTTCATTGGCAGCGGCCCCAAGTTCACATTATTATGCTTTGCTTGAGTTGGGCTATTTTGTTGTCAGATATATTTATTGCTTTTCTTTATTTTCTTGAAAAAAATATTTGAGCTAGGTGGTCACTGAAAGGTATTTGTTAAAAAGAAATAAGATCTCTGTTTATAAACTTTTTTACTGGAGGATTCAGGAAATACTTTTGATTTTCAAATTACTGGTTAATCATCTGTGTATCTGATAGATCAATAGTTCACAAGTTTCAGAGGAGAAAATAAAAATGACATGCAAGACACAAACAGGCAAGATGGTGGACCACTGAAGCACTGTCTGATGAGGGAACTGTGACCGGTAGTCACAGTTATTATCTATGGAACTGGGCGGTAAGGTAAAAATTGCTGCCCTCCTCCAGCCAAGCAACAGGCAACATTCATCCATGTTAAATTTTGCCCTCATTCATGTAAATGGGAAGATGGGGGCTTTCTTGTGTGATGTGACACAAGAAAGCTGAAAAATGTTCAACTTTTTTCTGTCACATGGAACCAATCAGCAAGGGTTTTGTTGACTGATCAAGTAGAACCTGAATATTTCTGGATCAGCCTTGAGGTCTCTCATCAAATGATTATATTCACCCATCCATCCATTTTCTTAACCGCTTAATCCAATTCAGGGCCGTGGGAAGCTGGAGCCTATCCCAGCAGACATTTAGGAGGGGCACACCTTGGACAGGTTCACCGGTCCATCACAGGGCCAACACAGAGAGACAGTCCTATGGAGAATTTAGAATACCCAATTAACCTAACATGCATGTCTTTGGATAGTTGGGAGGAAGCCGGAGTACTCTGAGAGAATCACGTCATGTTACTGTGACGTGCTTTTGAAGAAGGCTACGAGATGTAGCCGAGACATGTCAACAGGTAAACAGGACCCTTCTTGCTGTCAGACCACAGTGCTAACCAACCTGTGTAGCCTTATGATATTCACCAAGAGGTTTGATTGTTGTTAAAATAGGATGAAAGTAGGGTTGTCTTGTTCTTTAACAGCAAGATTTCTGTCAACACAAACCTCTTGTGACCCTTCATCTGAGATGCCTTATCATCACTTACTGCTTTAAAAAGGCCAAAATTCCCACTAAATCATCCCCATCCACTTTCTTAAAGACAAACGATCCTAAATCGTGATGTGACACTGCCGTTTGTCATGTCCCGTGTATCATTAGACACGAACAAGCTAAGATGGTAAGCTAATGTTACATACAAGTTAATGTAAAGCGATTTGTTCTGTTTGTCCTCAGCAGTGTTATCTTTTAGTTTTTGCTTTTGTTAAACTTATTAAATGACTTTTAAAAGCGTGTGAGACTTTGACATGTAACATGCTGAAACAAGTCCACAACTGTTGGCTGGAGTCTACTCCACCTGCTACTTTGTATTGAATCAGTTAAAATGTAGAAAGCTTAATAACTCATAACAGACACCTTAGATCTGTAAAATACTTCTGTTTTCTTCACCACATGAAGACCACACACATACAATAGAGCTAAAAATATCAAGGATTCTCAACTTCCTCATTCATTATGGCATAATTTCCTGTTACTTCTTAGGACAGTACTCCTACAGCCCACCATCCGGTTTGCAGACAGTTTCTCGTACTGGGTGGACAAAAAAATGATGCCTCTCTACCCTGACAGATTTACCTCTCATTTATATTCCCAGATTTATTTAATTTTTGCACCTTGTTTAGGTCTCCCTGTAATATTTTGGAGTCTTACTGAAAACTAAAGCGTACAACACTATAAAGCAGGGAAACAGGAGAATTTTCTTTTAGGTCAGAGTTTATGGTTGATCATGTTGCTTTGGTGTTTTTCTTTGTTCACAAATGTCTTTTTCAGAGTGGAACAGCTGAAAGCTGCTGTATTAATCTGAACATTTTAGCTATGTTTTTGTAATTAACCATTATAAACAAGATTGTATTGTATTTTTATTGTGTTTTACCGTGTTTCCTCTTCAATCATGTCAATACTAAAACATTGTTAATATCTTTATTTTCAGGTTAGCAGACCATCTAAATAGCAAATCTTATTTTTTGTGAGCACAACCTAATTTTACTGCTGCCCTGACTTTACTTTGAATGATATGGGTGTCTTTGCAAGCCAAATTTCTCATTTCAAGTATAAAGTATGTTTTACAACTAAAAGAACAATTTCATTTTATGTGCAAGTTTTCATCTCAAAGAAAAGCCATTTGTCTCCATCACAGTGCCATGAGTTAAAGTTCTCCATCTGATAATGCACTTACATCACTTAATAATGTTTTATATTAAAACAAATTGCTAAAGAATTTGGATGTAGATTTAGTGAAAAACAGCCTATTTGTGAAGCATTCCTCTTGATCACACTGTAAATATATATTGCTATAAGTACTGTAAATAAGATATGGATAACTTCTAAAACAATTTGATAACGCGTATTTATCATGCATTTCTATTTTGCTTAAAAAAGTGTTTTGAAAATATAAATTGCAAAAACATCACTGTACCACTTGCTAACTTTCATAATAAAGACTAATACCATAAAAAAACAAAGCTTTGTTACAGTCTGTCGTTCTTTCTTCCCCCTTGCAGACAATAATACAAGTTTAAAGGAGGAAAACAAACATAGTTTGACAAAAAACAAGGTTGATTTTATGGATTCTACAAAGCTTTGAGTAAACAGCAAGAAATGACAAGTCTGGCTAAGAGCCCCCATCAGTCCCTGCACCATATAATCAGATGTGATGGTCGCAAAACAACAACAGCAAGCACTCTCTTCATGTCAAGGCACCGCTGACAGACTAACACTTTGTATTGTGGTAGAGTGGGCCAAGTGAGAGGAAAAGCAGAGGATATCTATTTCACACACTAATTGTCACCTCCTCATTCACTGCCTCGAGCTACTTGGTGACCAAGCATGAAAGGGAGCAAACAATTTTGCACTGGTGCCTCATACCTGTTGATAGAATGAAGGATTACAGCATTTCTAGTGAGATTCATCTCACCAACATGCATCCAGCTGAGGAAAAAGATCCCTGGAATTTACTTTCCAAAGGTAATTAGACAAGTGCTGAGCTGGTGAAAACTTAATGCTGAGTAACTAAATGCTTTTTCCAACCAGCAGCAAAATGGACAAACTATAGTCTTCTACGTGGACATAAAGTAAATATAAGGTCAAATATAATGATGTAGAGGTAGATCAACAGGAGAGGTGTTGTGGCATCTTTAGTGATGTTGGATCTGGACTGTAGCGGTGGAGAAGCTGAGCCAAAAGACTGATTTACTCATTGATCTACGTTCCCATCCTCATCTGTGGTCATGAGTTGTGGCTAGTGACTGACAATGTTGGGATGCAATGAGAAGCAAATTGTCGTAAAATAAAACTGACAAATTTTACAGTCATGTGGGACTGGCTCAGAGTGGAGCCTCCTCCACACCAACAACCAAATAAGCAGGTTCCAGCATCTGGTTAGGATGCCTCCTGATGCTTTTTGAAGTGTTCCTGGCACATCCTTTTAGAAGCCCCAAAGAGGACCAGGGCACGCTGGAGTCAGTCTCTTAACTGGCTTTAGATTGCCTCTGGAAGCTTCTGCGTGAAGTGTGAAGTTTCCAGGGAAATAAATTCTGGGTTTTGCTGCTTTTTGGATGAATGAAGCTTAGTTTTTACATTTCTGTGTATTATTTGTGTACAGTAGTCTTAGTTTTCAGCTTTTGGTTGTTAGAGTAATTTCCTTTGAGCAAATATTTTCTGTCGTCATGTGGCACAGGTATATTCTGCATTCAGCTCTACAAGTATCAGCTGCAGCAAAGACTGTAACATAATACAACCCCTTACATGTTTGTCTGTAGGTAGGGTTACTTTTTCCATGAGGTCTTTGTTTTGTCACATTATCCCAAAACTACTGACAAAATGAAATATAAAAACATAAATATTTGTCTGTGCATATATTTTGACAGCAGTGTTTCATTGGAATTAAGCCATGCATTTACAATGATCACAGCATGCTTGAGTGCATTACAAACTGAAGCGTATTATCAACGGTTAATTCAGTTCATGTGAACACTGACAAGGAAACATGGGACTCTAATTTTAACTCGATCTGAATGATTGTGGTTATTTAGCTTTTAATTTCTTATAGTTTTGTTTCATAACCATGTTTGTTAACTTTGTTAACAGTTTTTTTCAAGAATTTTGTTTGCAATCACTTTAAGTTGCAGGCACTCAATTCTTTGTATGCTTAGAACCACAAATTCAGCAACAAGTGGGAGATAAATCCTCTGCAGCAGTAAATGGCTGCAGAGGAGCTGCAGCTGTGCTCACAGAGTGGCTGCATGTTATCAATTGTCAACCGCCACATCTCTTAGTATCTGCAGAATGCTTCCCTCAACATGCATTAGATAAGTGTCTTACGTAATGCACCAGCATAGCCCGCGAGCTATTCCCTGAGGGGGAAATGATCAGGGAAAAGTAGAAAGAAATGAACTTTATGTGTTTGTGGGAAAAAGGCACATGGAGACCTTCAGGACAAATTTGTTTTACCTCATCGTTGCTTAAACGTGTTGAGACACCTGTCGTTCTTAAAACGATTTGGAGTTCTGTTTTATCTGCATTGAGAACCTGCCTGGGCTTTTTTTTTCACCAGTTGTTGCTGAGGCACCAAGAGAAGTTTAACAAAGCTCAGGGTGTAAATTTCCAGTCTTTGGCAGGTTGTTAAAGCCTGTACTTAGACTGAGACAGACCATTGTAACTCTTCAGCTTTCAGTGTTGGAGTCTTGGGAATTTGTGTCTTTGTGGGAAATACTCTAAGAATAAGAACACAGCATCATTACTTTCTTTCAAATAGTCTTGCAACGAAAAGAAAACTGTTTAAAATGTTTGCCTGAAACAATCCAAAATTATAATTATATTATCTAAGAAACTATCACTGGTTTGCACTTCCTTTAAAGAGCAAAGAGAGAGCTCACCATGTTGGCGAGTCTCTCTAAGCAGCTGATAAAAGTGAGATAATTAAGGAGACATGTTGTTACAGTGTTTTATAAGTGTGCAGTAGCTAGAGCTTGTTTTTTCTCCTTTGGGCAGCTTTCACTATCATTTCACATCAGGGCAAACTTGTTATAACACCTGCTTCTATTTTTCATCAGCACTTATAAAACTATCTAGTCTGACCTTACATGTGTCGCAGAATTGGCCAAGACATAAGCAAACTCGCCACTGTTTTCTTACAACTGTACATCAACCAAATTTCAAGGTCACCACGAAAGTAAAGCTGGTTTTATCACTTCCTCTCTCACCTGCTGTCTCTATATGTAGATTTGTAGAAAGGCTACTATTTAAAAAGTCAAGAAACTGTGAGCTAAAGTGTTAATCCAATTTATAGCAGAAGATTGCATTTGTTTGCTCTAATTAGCCCTCATGTATCATATCTGATACCGACAGTTTTTAAGACCTTTAGCCTCAAAATAAAAATCCTCATAACGCTTTTATGTAATTTACTTGTCTTCTTTCCTGATGGATACCTTTTGACACTAGACTAATTCTGACATTCACATGACCAAAGGCCAAAAAAGGACCTGAGGCATACTTTATGTTCATTATTTCTTAAGTTAAGGTGGTTTATATCTTCAGTCATAAATGTGCCTTATCTGCTGTTGATTTCTATAACTCTATATAAGTTTAGCAAGCTACACTCATACAAAACCCAAATATTAGGAAGTGCTAATTAATATCAGACTGTTAATTTAAGTCTTCTACTAGTGTAATATCTGATCAAAATTTGCTTTGGCCGCATAAAAGCTTGGGCTGGTTCTGGTCTGGATCGAACTGAATAGATCTGCTTGTACATTACTTACAATCTGATGTACACTTTGATAACTAACAGCCATGGGAAAGCTATGGAAGGTTGTTGTTTCACACAAAGGTTGTGGGAAAAAAACAAGAACCAACAATGATATTTAGAAGTTTTAAGTTGCATGCAGACATAGTGATGAGGTTATAAAGGCAAGTTGTTTTCTTCTAATCTGCCAGTCAGATCCTCTTTCACTGCAGCGACACTGTAAATGAAACACATTCAGATATTGATGAAAATGTGTGTGGAGGATGAGTTGGCTGCTGCTTAATGCCGTGAACGCTTTTTAAACTGGATGCTCAGCGACTTCCAGAGCAGCGAGATGGTCTGTCAAGCATGAAGATGCATTCTTTTATTTTGTTTTTTGTCCGGACACGTCATGTTTTTCAGGAATAAGCATGATCTTGTGCATGTGCCAAAAACTCTGCTGTGCGCTTGGTTCTCACGTCAGTCCTGAGAGCAGAATCAGTTTGATTATGCAAACAGATAAACGTGAGTTGTTCCACCTGTTCTCACCTGTTTCACTTCTCTTTCTCACAACATACTATCTCAGGATCTGTTCAGAACAAGACAAAATGCAAATAAACTGCTTCAGTGGATGATATTCATGCAGTGACCGTGCAGCCCATCCCACAAATAGTTTCAGGTCATATGAGTCGGGACTTGTCAAAGTTCTTCAAGGCCTTGGGCTTTATTGCCTCAATCAAAGCTCTTTTGGAGTGGCACCGCATCCAAGAAGCATGAATCACCTGATAAAAGAGCGCAACAAGCAATAAACTGTCACTGCCAGGTAGCAACAAGAGAGCAAACAGGCTCAGCAAGGGTTAGAGTGGGTTCATACGCTCACATATAAGTATCTGTTAGTACGCTGCTTCCGTGTTTAAAAATACAATCTGGATGGCGTGTTTGCTTAAATGTAAAGTGTTTACAGATTCAAACTCAGCTCGTCGTCAACATTAACGCTTTCTGTGCAAACACACACTTCAAATGCTCACTGGTTAATCTTCCCACTCCACATAAGCACATTATGTTTTGGCATGGCTGTTAATTTTCCTCTTTATTAGAGCTGCCGTCCTGGTGGGGGCTGTTTGCTTTTCTACAGGTGTTCTCTGATGATGCTCGCTCTTCCATTACACAGCCTGTCATTAAAATAAGGTGGAGACGCTTTTTGAAGCTTAGACAGTCAGGTGGAGGCAAGAAAGATGGTTTTAGTGTTGTAAGAAGCCAGTAAAGGAAGCAGGACGGCACGAGGAGCAGAAAGGGTTCACTCTCTTTACGTGAAGTTAGATTTAAGTTAGATAACAGATGCTGATGTGATTGAGCTGAGGAATATTTAAAGTTACCTTGAAACATATTCTCTGATCCTAAAGTGTGCACATCTTTCATGAGCCTTACTAATAAAAAAGGACTTACCTGGCATGTACATGTCACTAAAAACATACAGCTGGAAAATAATACTAACATGTTAAAAAAAACACTTTTAAATATAACCACATAAATATTTTCTATGATCTAAACTGCACAGCTCTGACCTCAACTAGATCAGCTCTTATACAGAAATTACTTCTAAAGCAAAACATTTTCTGGTTGAACTTTTTCATGTTTCTCACCAATAAAATAATGGAGAGATTGAGGGTGTATCTTTTTCCTTCCCTTAAATAACACTATCAACTCTAATGTTTTTAGGGTCTTAACACATAATTTAAATACTTTTTACAATTCTGTCTATTTTAATTTGGCAGCCCCGTCACATGGTGTATTGTTAGAGAGGCAGGATTTCTATAAGACAACCAGTAAATGTCTTGTCTGGAGTATGCTCAAAGAGGCGTTTATTTAGTGATTTTTTTTTTTTTTGGGGGGGGGTGATCAGCTTCATTTATCAAACACCTGTAGCTCAAAAAGGTTCTGATGGTAAAGGAATATTTCTTACGTGCATTCCTGTGGCCAAAAGACATTTTTATTGCAATAAGACATTACTGAGGGAAAAGAAAAGTGAAAGCAGCAAAGCGAGAGATAAGACAAGAATCAACATCGGGCTGAACATTGTTGAAAAGCCTGAATAGTCACCTTAACAATGAAGTATGCCTTATAAGGATCAGTGGAAGGAAAAACACAGCTTAATGTGTGTAGTTCTCCTTTATAACAAAAATCACCTAAATGATTATTTGTTGTTTTGCGTTTCTTGGTGGATTGGAAGATTGTCACCCACAATAATGACAAAAATAAATAAAATGAAATAAAATGTACCCTTTTTTTATACTTGTAAATTTTACATTCAGCTCAGTGGCATACAGGAAATTCTCCTCATGTGGCTCTGTGGGGGAGGGCGTTGCCATCCTGGAGTATAGAGTTTTAGATTTTGGAAATAAGTGATTACATCTGGCTCCAGAATACCATTTCAACATGTCTGCTTATCATTTAGGTGTCGATCAGATGCAATTCATTCATCTTTGACAGACACACACACCTGGCAGCACCTAATTCTCAAACAAAATGAAATACTGACAGTAGAATATATTTGGGTTTTTAGGGCTCTGCTTGCATATTTAGCTGTGTTGTTTATTCCATAGAAAAAATCCCGACAAGTTTTCCTTACTTTTTGTGACAAGTTTCTTAATATTAATAATCTCTTTTTTTCCAATTACAGTTCAATCCAATAAACACTGGAATCTGTACACAATCCAAATAAAATAAATCAATGAGCCACATCAGTATGAATCATAATAAAGTTTATAGAAAACAAAATTCCTAAAGAGAAAAATGGCTACATAAGAATTGCAATAAATCTTCTCACAATGCAACCCTCATATTTTAGGAATATTCTTAGTAGTGGGTGACAATAAAGAGGAAAAATATATCTTTAACAGGAACAAAAACCTCCACAAACTCTATGAGTATACATAACAAATTAGGTTAAAAGATTTGGGAGCCTTTAAATGTAGTCCTTTTACAATATGTTACTCTTTATTGGGAAGCTGCTATTTTATGAGCTGTGAATCAAATTCTCAGGGTCAGATATTTGGAATATGTTAGGCTTTGCTTTTAACATGTAATTTATTGACTTGCTACTTATTTTTTCATTAAATCTAAGTGATTTTATCTGAATGATGCATGTAAACCAAGAGAATAAGCGTCTAACCACAATAAAGACTGGTAGGCCTGATCAATTTCAGCCCGACATCAAAGAGTTAAAATACAAATAAATTGAGAGAAAATGAAATCTTAATCTTTTCCATTTCTATCATGAATAACCCATTTTTTAATCACACCAGTGACTCTTTCAATGCTGAAATAAATAGAAAATTTCTTCTTTTGCATGTATTTGCACCACTTAGTGTTATAATTAGTGACACGAAACTTTGGCTTATGCATGAGAAGTGCACAATTACCTGAGGAAAGTGTGTATTTCAAATCTTTTGGGTAATTAATTGGAAAACCAATTCAATACATATATGTAGCTTCCAGCAAAAACCAAAACAAAAACAGTCAACTGGAGCACGATAACCTCTGCAGAGCTTTCCATTCCATCATTAACGACACGATAATGCAGACAGACTTTTAACCTTCGGTCACTGTATCTGTTCAGAGAAAGGAGACTTTGTGTAATTAGTCTGAGGAAAAGGTTTGAAGTGGCAGACGACTGACGACTAATGCACCGTGTCAGATCTACTGTGCCTTTGATGGTGGGCAAGAGGCTCCTTTATTTCCTGTGCTATGTGGATTGCTGGATGACAGCACTAATCTAGACACATTTCCCTTCCACAGCTAGCTCTTTGAAGAACCCAGTGTGTGAGATTATGATGTGCAGCTTACATCCTGAAAGGGGTCTGTCATTGCTGCAAACCGACCCTAACATACTGTACGTATGTATACAGTATGTACTATTCACACACTCGTGCAGACAGCTAAAAGGCAAACGTCTTGCACAAACAGAGAAAAAAAGAAATGCAGAATCCCTTCACAACCCACAGCAGATGTCTCTTTTGTAGCTCATTGCCATAGTAACTAGAAGCACACTCAGTTCCCTGGCAGTAGCTCAATTTACTCCCCCATAAAGGTGCAAAAGTACCATTCAAAAAATGTCTCAGCACCTTATTTTACTTATTTTCCTGTTGTCATGGAATCCACAGGTCTTCTGTTGTCAATAAAAACATGGAAAAAAACATTTACCACAGTAAATTACTGGAAAATAAAAAAGAAAACTTTGGAATTCATCTTAACCTTATCTGAAAACACAATCTAGTTATTATTCAAAGCAAAGTCAGTTTTGTTTTGCTTTGCTTTGCTTTATCTTGACAGGCATTGCATTTGCAGAGAAGATTTGAAACATCCCTTTGTCCCTGGCTGTAAACTGGAGCAGGGCCTGGCCTAGCCTGGCCTGGCCTGGCCTGGAGAGTTGGGCTCTTTTTCCAGTTGCTCCCATGTACTCATGGGCAGTGGCTTCCTGTGATTTTTCCTGTCAAAGAGAGTTTTCAGGGAGTAGTCACTGGCTCATGTTAAACACATCAGATGAGCCGACTATGACATGAGTATTTACAAATAGCCATATTTTCCCCATTGCGTTATGGCTTGTTATCATGTGAGTATTTGTACAAGCTGTGGGAAAAAGCAATAAATGTCCAGGAGAAAGGAAAATTTATGATTTGAACACATTGTATTGCTGATTTTATCCAGGTAACTAGAAACGTTGCAGGCTCAGATACTGATTTGCAGCAGTTTTAAAGAATAGTTTTGTGAAATGTTTATCACCATGCAGTGCTTCAATAGTCCAAGTGAAAATGACCTAAACAGAATCCTGCTGTTTAACTTAGAAATGGCCAATAATAACATGTCCTACATCAAGCAGGGATCAAACATCAGTGCTGCCTCTGAGATCAAGTTATCTGTTTAGTCATTGCAAATTTTACACTGTCACGACAGATGTAAGCATCGTAATACTCAGGGAGCAGCAGTTGTACGAATGGAAATGCCTTGTTGATGTCAGAAGAGAATGAGCTGATGGGTTGGAGATGATAGAAAGGCACAAACTAAAACAACACATTTTTTAACCATTTAAAGCCTTATCCAAGAACTGGGCAGAAACATCCAATTTTTAAAATCAGAAAACTTTATGTGACTCATTAATAATTTGTTAAATTTTTTCGGTATATTTACTATATATTATCATGTAATAGGTCAAAATTATTGTGTAATCTTCCGTTTTCTGACATTCACCAGGGTGCAGCAGACCAGTATCATATGGTGAGCAACATGGTTTTGAGGAAAGTTTCCACCATAAAGTGATGCGACATGTCTCAGAGACTGCATGTAAAATAGACATTAGGCCTTAAGGGGTTATAACCAAGAAATCCACAGTCAGAGGGAAATATTCCTGATCCAGAAAGTGGAAATCCTGTCTGGCAGCTGTTCCACCAATCATCATGCCAGCTGAAATTATTGAGTCTGTCAGTTCATCTGCCAGGTAAACGAGCTTGTTTGTGAAAACACCTGTTGTATATGTACAGGTCGATCCAGAAATATGGCAGGACTTCTACTTTATGGTACCAGGACTGTACACCTCTGTTCACAATACCATCATAGAACATAATATGTGAACTAAATGAAAACATGAATCCATTCTGCTTTGTGCATAATGCATCATGTAGTGAAACTCAAATTATCTTCAAATGGATTCTTGAACATGAAAAAGCGTTCACTGTACTCCAATGGCCTCCAGTCACCAGATCTCAATGCAATAGTGAAGCTTTGGGATGTGGGGTAACGGGAGACTCTCATCAGCAAACAAACCCACAGCAACTGTGTGATGCATCATGTCAATATGGAGGAACATTCTGGAAAATGTTGCTCAAATCTTGGTAAATCTTTGCCACCAAGAACTGTCAGTAAGAAAGGGAATTATCTTTGTTCCTGAAAAAGGTTACTTTTTATGAATGCAGCCCAATTTCTCAACTCTGCTGCTCACCCCATACTTTTAATTTCCACACAAACTTTTCAATGTTTAATAGTAGTTTTGCTTATTGCATCAAATCTTATTATGATGAATAAAACAATCAACCAAAAACACATTCCCTTACATTTTGTGCCAAGTTACTTTACTCTAAATAACTACCTTTAAACAGCATAACATAATGCAGCCCGAAAAATACTCTGACAATGCTGCTTCGCAGTAAGAAACAAACTGGCTGGTAGCAGAGTGTACAGGAAGTGAGGAAATGGTGTGTTTGTGCACAAAAAGGTCAGCATTCACAATGTGTTTGTGTGTATTCTGGAAGGAAACATTGTAAATATACATTTATAAGAGACACATACAGGAAACTACAGAGTAGCTTATTTATATTTATGTTACTGTTTCACCGTAGAAAATGTCCCTACAGAACACAAGACACAGCAGTCATGGTTTCAGTTTACAGCTAAAGAAAAATATTGTGGAAAATGGATCCATTGCTTTCTCCTGCTTTTTTATTCTGCTTTCTCTCTTTGGGTGGTTAAAACAGCATTGTGTCCTTGAAAGTCTGTGATCTACACAGTGCAGATCCACAGCAGTAATAATATAATCCATGAGGTATTTTTAACTAATGCCATTAACTTTGGCCTCAAAAGGAGAAAAACAGCATTTATTTATAGAAACAGGTGGGGTTTTGAATATCTGCCTCTGCTGTGCAGTAAATTCAAATTATTTATACTCAACAGGCAATTACAGTAAACATACAAGGCATAGTGTATGTTAAGGCGTTTCTTAAAAAATAACATTGTGGGTGAAAGTTTTAGCTGCTGCTACACTGATATGAACCCTAAAATACTATGATTTATGTTAAGTGGGGTACTAACCTCTGAAGGTTGTATTATTGACAATGAAAGAAAACAAATAATTGAATATAACTGCAGGAAAAATGAACGGTTAACCTTCCCATTGACCCTACGATGATATTTTACATTATGCCTTCTGAATGGCATGAATCAGATTACCAATCACATGTTTGAGCCGCACCCCGCTGTCACTAACAGAGCTGTCTTTATCTGTCCTGCACATCATGGCCTCATTAGGCTCATTTAGAAATGTCTCAAAGGCAATCAGGAGATCCGAGTGGAACTGAACAGGAAATAGACGTCAGACATGTAAAGATAGTTGAGTCAAATTTTAATCTGATTTTATAAATGTCATAAATCCACAATGAAGTGTTGATGTGCCGCTGGAACATGAAAATTAGATTTTAACTTTAGACAATTATGTTATCTGTTTCGTCTGTGTTTTTGGGAACATTGTTCTTGATGTTTTCCTAAATTTATTTTCAGAAAAATAACCAGTCTTGTGTAAGAAGATTGTTTTCACATTTTTACATTTAAAACCCTTAGAAATTAATGTCATTTTTATTTTTTTTATTATTATTTAAACAATGGGCTGTGATTGCACTTTCATCAGCACAAATAATGTTTTTGCTAAAAAAAAGCTGACATGATCATAATTATGCTGATGAACTTTTACCTTTCCAGTCCAGAGTTATAAGCTCTGCCTCTTTTGCTGACTTGTTTTCAACTCTTATGCTTGAAATATTTCAAAGGATATTATTTAACCAAAGTTATTGTATTTGGTTATGGAGGAAATGAAGCAGTGGAAAGTCCCCAGCAGTTGTGATAACCTCGTTCAGCCAGGCATTTCCTACAGTAAACCTATGACCTTTTTTAACACAATGACATTTTTTAACACATTACGTTACCTCCTAACAATAAATATTGGAGCTCTGATTAGGCATTAAAAGTTAAGCACAACAAGACCAACCCTGACAAAATTCTCTTTAGCCCAACATTTTGATTAACAGCCTTTTAAAAGCCTTTTTTAAAGGCATATATCTGAAGCACAGTCATTTGGGAAGGGATCAGAGTATGTGGTTAGGATATCTCCTGGATGCTTCCCTGGTGAGGTGCTCTGGGTATGTCTCTCTGAGAGGAGAACCCATGAAAAACCCAGATTGCGCTTCAGGAAATGTATTTCTTGCCTTGGGATACACCAGGGTGAGCTGACAATTGTGGCTGGGGAGAGGCTTCCCTGCAGTTGTACCACAACACGATTTAAGATAACCAGCAGAAAATGGGTGGATGGATTTTTATTTATGGCTGAACATGGATGCAATCTCCTCTCCACAACTACAATTACAAATGAACAGGACAGCCTGGCAATAAAATGAGTCTTTCTTAACAAATTAAATCTAGATTAACTTCAGAAACTTCTTAGACTATAACAAAACTAAGATAGCGCCTTTCTTAGCATTTGCTTTGCCACCTCTCTCCATAAGCACACCATAATACAAGTAAAGAAAACCCATAAAATGCAACATTTAGCTTGTTAAAGCACAAGTGACTCATACTGAAGTACAAACAATAGATGGTTCAGCTGGAGATTTTGTGTTAGGTGCACTTAGAATTTATTGGATGTTGGCTATTTCATCGATTTATTGTGGTGGGACAAGCTGCAGCCTCTGCTGGAAAAAAAATAGGCCTATGCAAAAGTGCAAAATATAATAGTTGTCCTCTTTTTGCTTTGGGCTTAGACAAATACAAAAACATAGTCATCATAGGTTAAATCTTGGAATTGTTATCAAATCAAATTGCAACCTGAGATGGCACACCTGTATGGCCATGTATTTTGGTTCCTTCTATATTTTGCTGTTGGCTGGAGCCATCAGTGTATATGTCCACATTCCCATCTGTGCGCTGGGAACAGACTGCAAAGAGAAATAATATTTTATATAGCAAAACAAGAGCAGTAGAGCCCATTGGTGTTATCACAATGACATTGTGCTTGCTTTGGCAACATTGCCACAAATTACTTTTCATGATAACTTAAATGGACATGATGGAGAACAAGAAAACGTTAAAACATTAAATAATGGGGATTAAGGAGTCAGACAGATCAAGATAAGATTAGTAATGCTGTGGGGGAATATGATTGTTGTGCAGCAAGATTTGGGTTGAATGCCAGCAATAATAAACTACGGTACTATGCAGAAGCCCATGGGGATTAGGTGGTTGTTATACTTAACTTTCTAGTCCACATGGGATCAGTTCAAACATGTGCAGTTTATTTCTTACAGACTTCTTCCCAAAGCATTTGCTCATTTGCTATCACCTATCAATATTACTGTCATAAAAAAAGACTCAAACATGTTCAAGAATCAATATAGTCATTAGGATTGATTGACTTAAGTCTATATATTTGTGCAAAATGTAATGCAACACTAATTACATATTAGACGTTTCTAGCAGTTCTTCATATGTTTGAAATGTTTAAAGCAAAGTGGGAAGACAATGAAATGGCATCGATGAACGTTAAATGCACAGATCAATGTGGGAAAAAAGTGACAAAACTCAAGTGAGTGAAAAAAGTTAACAAGGCAATTCAGCACAAAATAACTTTAAAGTCCACATGGGTACATTAAGGAATGATTGCCGTAACTGTGTTAAATAAGTGCCATGACCTTTATAGTTAACACTTTTAATAAATAACCCCTGCCTTCCCGAACTCTGCAGGAATGTTCCTTTTTTTCTTCCCTCCTAAACTCATTGAAGTCATCACTGTTTCCATTAGCTCTGACCAACTCATTAAGTCTCTCTGGGGAGATGTGGTATGTTGTAAACACCAGCCCCTGATGGACCAGTGACGTCACCAGCTTTCTTCTCTAGCTCTAGTAAAAGACCTCCCATCTTAATTATCACTTTGCCCGAGCCATTTCACAGTGGAGATGAGCAACCCCTGCAGACATAAACAAACAAGTTGGCTGCTTACATGAAGCATCATCACAGAAGTTGATTGCACCATGAAAAATGTCAACTGCCGACAGTAAACAGCTATTACTGCACTCATGGTTTTATATCTCTGTCACACATATCATTCAAAAGCTCTTTTCACACAAAACATTTAATCAAATTAATGTGTCTGTAACAATGAGTTTCTGTGACCTCTGTGTGTAATTTATCACTGATTCATTAGCTTAGAAAAGGTATCATTTGGACAAATAATTGCAGGAATTTGAAAGACGGCTTTACTCTCCCTGTCAGGGCAAAACCTGGAAAGTTGTTCAAACAGATTAGTGGTAAACAATAGGTTTAAACATAACTCTCTATCCCCTTAAAGCCAAACCCAAAAGGAAATTGACAGAAAATCTTTTTAACTTAAACTCTTCATCCTTATGTTTAGCTAAATGTGACTTTATAAACATTATTGTAGTGAAACATTTATCCAACAGAGGGCAAAAGACAAGTATCAGATTGTGTCCTTTGTTATCATGAAGGGTCTTGGAAATTGTGTGCATACATACAATATAAATGTCTAAAAAGCTTGTTTTTTTATGTGAAACAGTTTGATCATTTTGAGGTTGTTGCAAAATGTTTATATAATAAATACATGATTCACAAAGATTTAATTATCAGTTTTTGATATTAATATTTTCCTATATTAAAAGCTGAAACTGTGAGTTTTGGTGTTTTATAGCACATTAAATTTAGCTTTTTTCATCCAGAAGCATTTCTTAATAGAGAACTGAACTTCTCAAATAAAACATAAATGGAGATTTATGAAAATAGTTTGTAAAAAATAATTTGTCAAAAAAAACTCTTTACCACCACCATAAGTGACAAACTTTAAATTTAGTTGGTTGATTTAAATTGTTCTAATTTCCATTATATTGATATTTAAACTTCCAATATTTACTTTTTGCTGCTTTTATTCCTGAATTTATGTCTATATTGTATATGTTTCACATTATTTTATCCCCCACAACAATATAGTTTTTCCATCAGACATTAATTTAGTGACACTTTTCATTTTTAAAGTCACATTTATATCCTCAATATTTCTAATCTTGCATATTTTTCCACTTTTAGTTTCTCCAGATGTATTTAATTCTGCATGTTATCGTTACAATTTTTCTATGCATTTCTCCCTCATTATGTCAACAAGGGTGGTTTTGTTGCTTTGTGGTCAGATCCTTGCTCATTGGTCAGTGCAGTACAGGATAGATAACACAGCCATGCATGACTGCCTGGTTCTGCCTGGCTCTGTAGCCTGTGGCCTTTGGTGGGAAATAAGATGGTAGAACCATCACAAAATAGCTGATTTTCAACAGATGACTGAACAGGATCCCAAAGACCCTGATCCAGCTGCAGACATGTAGCTAACACAAGAACTGGCTGAAAGTTATACACATTTTGAGTAACTTTACAATGTATGAACAGCGCATACATTGAGATAACAGACAGTGAGTAAGGGTCATATTATGAGTTTCCAAAACACAAATAATCACGTTATCAAGCAATTTGGTTGAGCAGCTTTCATAAAATGCTTCACTGTCTGGCAACACATGTCCTCCAGCATTGGCTCCTCTCTTGCTAAATCAAAGTGTTGTTTAGGCAGTCTGCCACCCATGTGCTCTCACCTCTCACTCTCACATTGTTTTTGCTCTGCTTTCTTTGGCTGAACTGCACTCTGATGCAGCAGCACTTTAGGATATGATGTCAGGGCAGACGTAGGAGCACCTGTTGTTTTCACGCACTAAGGCGGGAATGCGTCGGCAGGGTTCATGACCCCCCTCGGCTCCTCTGTGGAAGTATCTGGATGCGGGCACACTCCTCTGTTCGTAAACTCAAATCCTTTAAGTGAGAAATCTGGACACTGTCAGGTGCTTTTCAACCCACACAAACACACGAATGCTACAGACACACTCCCTCTGTAATCACAGGAAGCTGGTAGCACTGGAGTTTGATTCCAACAGGAAACACCCACCATTGTTCTTGCATGGTAGCTAACCAACACCCAAAGGCTGGCCCCAAATTAAAACGACATTTTTACAGCATTCTTCTTTGCTGTGACAGATTTCTGTGATTTAAAGCAGACTGTATCCATTCTAGAAGTTATGTGCAAACAAAATGTTGTCTGGTATTAATGAGAGTGAAGGGGACTAAAATGTATAATAAAAAAATATTAGTATGGAATTTCTTTTGTAAACTTCAATTTGTGACTATTATTAAATCAAGCATGCTAAAGAGCCAGTCACACTGTCCTCAGAGGGAACAGGAAAATGCAGCTACTGCAATCCAACCCTGTACTAAATGGATACATGAAGTTTTATTACTTAATATTCACTAAGTAAGAGCATTTGGTATAAAGGTTTCACAGCCTTTGTTTTGTATTTCAGTTTATTTGACATTAATTGTGTACTAAGAAGCTGGCTGTGCTGATAGTCCAAACTATTCCCCATATAGTGCCCTTTATAGGGGTCAAATAATTTTTAAGATAAAACACTAAGAGAAAAAAGGTAGTGAACTCAAAATTACCCACAATGCATCGCAAAAAATAGGGAGCATCAATGGTCACTAAATGGGCCAATATAGACCACAATGGCACAAATAACATGAACACTCGTAGAAAGATTAAAAACTATAGATAATCATTTTTATAAAAAGATATGATGAAAAGAAAGAATAAAATACAATATAAGGATATTTGGATTTGGAACGACATCTTTAAGTGCATTGAGGTTGCAAAAGAGACAGCTGGTAGCCAAGTGATGTACATAGTCGGTTATGTAGCGTAGCCCTACGTAGGAAATAGTGTGGACATAAACACAAATCTTGATACATACAATGATCTCACATTAGAGAGTTACTAGAAATGTGTTTCATCTCAGCAATCCAGACAACATTCTTGAAGCATCACAGCTAACTTTACCACAACATTCAGCCTGTTCTTCTGTTAGCTGCAGCTGAAACATCCTCTCTGTTGCTGCGTCCACACCAAACCAAAATACTCATCAGTGACTGGGAACCAGTCAGGCATGGCTTCAATATCCTATGGTGTGTTCTTCTTTATAGTTGAAATGCAAGCGACAACTACTAATTCATTCATTTTAATTTTCCAGTGATTCCTTACTGTATTTGTTGTCAGTTTTTTAACAGATCCATTTAAGTGGCTCAAAATGAAAGTATTGGTCTTTCCTTCTAAGCTTCCTTGCTTATCTTGCAACACACCACCAGCTTCATTCATCAAATGTACTCAAGACAATATGCCCACACATGCAACTACTCCCACACTACAAATCACATCCTATTACATCGCTGTAAACCTCTTCAGATACATTAAGTAGGAGAGTGTGCTTCATGGAGATTGGGCTCATGAAATGTTTAAATCTCCAAAGAAAAGTGAGTAATCCAGTCACATAGAAATCCCACCGCTAGTGAACTGTCTGAAATTCCTTGTCCTCTAGCTGCCTACATCACCATGAAACATGTTTCCTTAAAGGTTGTCTGATCACATTCTGGCTTTTAATATAGTTGTGTAGAACTGCAAACCCACAAACAGACACACTGTTTAGATATAATTACAAAAGGATTATTTTACACTCCCAGAACATTTAGAATATTTTTGTACTAAAAATTTTTTTTAATTCATGCTCAAACAAATAAGCAACCTGATGGAAATGTGGGGTTTATCCGTTTATCTAAGGACACGGTCACATATAGCAACAGTCTTACAGTGGAACATTTCTCTTACTAATGTTACACATGTTCAAAATGCTTAAAAGTGGTGTTATACATGCATTATTCCTGAAATCCTAAAATCAGTTTCCAGTTTTGACAGTTTAGGCAGTGAAAATGTGTTTAGAGTTCAATATTATTTAGTTTATTTTAAAGAGGTTTATATCATGTTGTGAAACTTTTATGCAGGAATTGCTCTGCACAAAACCAGATTAAAATCCAAGTGCATTTGGATTATTTTATATGTAAAGCACTTCCCCTCTGATTTTTATGTGTGTAATGTTTATTTTGATCATTCTCATCGAACCTGCCCAGGTTAGTCTTTGTGATTGTGTTCATTCCATAAAATGTTTCATTCCAACATCCACCCAACTTCAGGATGTAGTCTGATCACATTCCAGCTTTTCCAGGACTACAGAAACTGTAGTTCCACATTTGATGTATTTTTAAGTACTTCCTGTACAGACTGTGACAGAATTATCACAATGGTTTCAGTGCCCACACTGTGTCTACTGGGTGATGGTAACATAAAAAATCTTTCTGTAAACTTAATCCTCACTATTTTATGCATTGCAAAGAAAACTATTCTTCTGAACTGGAAAAATAAGCAGAAT